>PVJA010056515.1:0-10785 GCA_004027025.1 Myocastor coypus
CTTGAGCTCACTTTTTTAGCCCAGGCTGTTCTCAGACTCACACTGATCCTCCTGCCTCAGCCTCCCAAGTGCTGGGATTACAGGCATGTGCCAACGTGCCCAGCTCTGAGTATGATTTGAAGTACCAAAAAAAAAATCATGCTATGAGCTAGGGGTGTGTCTGAGTGATAGAGTACATGTTTAATATACTCAAGGCTCTAGATATGCTCCCCAGCACCCCCAAAAAGTGTTTATCAAAATAATTTCGATGAGCTGGGCGTGGTGGCACATGCTTGTAATCCCAGCACCGGGAGGCTGAGGCAAGAGGATCAGTGTGAATTTGAGACCAACCTGGGCTACAAAGGTGAGCTCAGGGCCAGCCTGAACTGCATAGTGAGACCCTGTCTCAAAAAGACACACACACACACACACACACACACACAATAATAATAATAATAATAATAATAATAATAATAATAGTAATAGTTGCAGGCTGGGGAAATAGCTCAGCAGAATAAGTGCTTGCCTGGCAAACATAAAGACCTGAATTCAATTGCCAGTTCCACAAAATAAAATAAAGTAAGTAAAAAATAATAATTGCAATAAAATAATAACTGCAATAAGAAACCAGGTCCAGCTGAATATAGAGGTGCACATCTATAATCTCACGCTAAGAAGCCTGAGGCAGGAGAATTGTTGCAATGTTGAGACCATCCTGGGCTTCAAAGTGAGCTCAATGCTAGCCTGAATTACACAGCAAGAGCCTATCTCAAACAAGCAAACAAAAGCCAGGTGCTCATAAAAAGAGTATATGTTACATGATTCCATTTTTTTTTTTTTTTTTGTCTTTGAGACAGGGTCTCACTATGCAGTTCAGGCTGGCCTTGAGCTCACTTTTGTAGCCCAGGCTGGTCTCGAATTTGCACCAAACCTCCTGCCTCAGCCTCCCTAGTGCTGGGATTATAGGCATGCGCCACCATTCTTGGCTCTCATGATTCCATTTAAGTAAAACTCTAGTAAAATTCAAATGTATAGATGAACATGGTGTTATGGTTTATGTCTAGTTGTCCCCCCAAAGCCTCATGGAGTCACTGGGCAGGGACTTCTGGAGTTTGAGACTTGATCCATGATCCCTGGGATTGTAGGTTTTAGTACTGATGGGATTATGGGTGGAAGTACTTCTGAGATTATGGGTGTAGCCTAGGGCGGGAGCTAAGGCGGAGAGCCTGAATGTAATATAAAGAGAGACAGAGAGACAGACTAGAGCTCTAGCTGTAGCTGCTGCTCTGCTGCCGTGTTTGGCTGGCTACCTCTGCCGCCATTTTGTTGCTGTTCCGACGCCATGAACTGGATGCTCTCTGCTCTGTTCCACTCAGCCTTGGGCCAGCCAAATATGGACTGAAACCTCCACAAACTGTGAGCTAAATAAACCTTTCCTTCCTTCATCTTGAGTGTCGGGTATTTGTCTCAGCAACGAGTAAAAAGTAACTAAGACAGAACTTGGTACCAGAGAAGTGGGGTCGTTGCTGAGACTATACCTGACAATGTGGATTATAAGCTTTTGGAAATGGCTTATGGGAAGAGATAGGAAAGGTTCAGAGATGTCAGCTAAAAACAAAGCAGTAGAACGGCTTCGGCTGTTCAGCTTGGGCGATTTTGGTCAGAGCTTAGACCAGAAGACTGACAGAAGGCCTGCCTGTAAAGACCAGGCTGAGGAGGTTTCTGCTGAAAAAAAGGACAGCATTGGTTATTGGACTCCAGATGATTTGTGCTATGGATTGGCTGAAAGTCTTTCGGAATTTTGCTCCTGCCCAGAGACTTTGCCTAAGACTGAGATTAAGCATGGCGGACTGATTAATCTTTCAACAGACATTTCAAAGCAGCAAACTATTGGGGCAGTGGCGTGGTTGTTATTGGCAGCTTTTAGCCAGATTTATGTTGAAAGTCAAGAGAAAAGAGCCAAGCAGGATGATTTAAAATGTGAGTTTGGCTGGGCGTGGTGGCTCACACCTGTAATCCCAGCACTTTGGGAGGCTGAGGCAGGAGGACTGGTGTGAGTTCGAAACCAGCCTGGGCTACAAAAGTGAGCTCAAGGCCAGCCTCAACTGCATAGCGAGACCCTGTCTCAAAAAGACAAAAAAAATAAATAAATAAAATGTGAGTTTGGCCAGAAAGGAAACACCAGGAGAGCTGTGGACTGCAAAGATGGAGCTGAGAGGATCTCCATTGCTGGGAAGGAACCGGCGAATCGAAAAGATGGGCTGAAGGCATCACAAGAAGTGGCAGCTGTCGGTGCTTTGCAGCCCCAGCATTGCAAAGGAGAGAGGCTTTGCCTTGAGAAGAGGCCACAGAGACCCAAGTACTAGAATGGCGGCAGCAGCCAAACCAGGTTCCAAAATGGCGCCGGCATGGAGTATTTGTTCCTAGGAATCAAGGTCAGAGTGTTCATCAATCCAGGCACTCCACCCCTACAAGCAAGAGAGAAGGTAGCTTGGCTACTGCTCCAGCTGGCAGCAGACACTGGCATCATCCACGTGGCATTGGTTTTAGGTGCATTCAGAATGCAAGAGCTGTTAGTTTAAGGCTTCCACCTCGATTTCAGAAGAAGGCCTGGGAGGCCAGGCAGTGTGCTCCTGAGAGGGCAGTGTGTGAAGCAGAGAGTGAGAAGCCAATTCAGTGGAAACACCAGAAGTTTGGAAAAGCCAGGAACGTGGATTGTCCTAAGAGGGTACAAAGCTGGCCTAAGAGAGAAGCCATGGGAATTATCACCAAGAGTGCTGAAGGAGCAGAGTTGTATGATGCTCACAACTCAGTGCAGACTGTTTTGGATTCTCCAGTTGGAACTATGGGCTTTAATGTTTACCCTGCTGGATTTTGGACATGTGTTGGTCCCAATGTTTTGCATTACCCTGTTTGTAGCTTTTGGAATTGTAATGTCTATCTTATGCCTTTGAATGTTGGATACGTTTAACTCTTCTATTGTACAGGGGCTCACAGATGAGAGTTTGACTTGGATTTTCAAGGAAACTTGGGATTTGGAGTTTTCAGCAATGCTGAATCTATTGGGACTTTGGCAACTCTTCCAGATGGACTAAAATGTCTTTTGTAAAAAGGGATATGTATGAGACTTTGGGGGTCCAGGGGTGGAATGTTATGGTTTATGTCTAGTTGTCCCCCCAAAGCCTCATGGAGTCATTGGGCAGGGACTTCTAGAGTTTGAGACTTGATCCATGATCCCTGGGATTGTAGGTTTTAGAACTGATGGGATTATAGGTGGAAGTACTTCTGAGATTATGGGTGTAGCCTAGGGTGGGAGCTAAGGCGGAGAGCCTGAATGTAATATAGAGAGAGACAGAGACAGACTGGAGCTCTAGCTGTTGCTGTTGCTCTGCTGCCGTGTTGGTTGGCTACCTCTGCCGCCATTTTGTTGCTGTTCTGACGCCATGAACTGGATGCTCTCTGCTCTGTTCCACTCAGCCTTGGGCCAACCGAATATGGACTGAAACTTCCACAAACTGTGAGCTAAATAAACCTTTCCTTCCTTCATCTTGAATGTTGGGTATTTGTCTCAACAACAAATAAAAAGTAATTAATACACATGGTGACATATGCATGTAATGTCAGCTACTCGGGAACCTGAAATAGAAAAATACAACTTCAAGGTCAGCCTGGACTCTGTCTCAAAACAAAAATATAGCCAGGTGTGATGATGCACAATACAATCTCAACACTGTGGGATACTGAGGCCTGAAGACCATAATTTCAAGGAAAGCCTGAACTACAGAACAAGAACTTGTCTCAAAAAATTTGGATGGTGGCCAGGCATGGTGGCACATACCTGTAATCCAGCACTTAGGAGGCTGAGGCAGGAGGATTGGTGAAAGTTCGAGACCATCCTGGGCTACAAAAGTGAGCTCAAGGCCAGTTTGAACTGCATAGCGAGACCATTCCTCAAAAAGACAAAAAAAAATTTTTTTTTGATCTCGGCATGGTGGTACATGCCTGTAATCCCAGCACTTGGGAGGCTGAGGCAGGAGGATTGGTGCAAATTTGAGACCAGCCTGGGCTATAAAAGTGAGCTCAAGGTCAACCTGAACTGCATAGCAAGACAATGTCTCAAAAAAAAATTTTTTTTTTATTTTTATTCTTGTTTTGGAACTTTTGTTTTATTTTCCTGGCCGGCTCAGCCTGCCCTGAGGGCAGGGCCAGCGCAGCATGTGGTGCCAGGGATCGAACCGCGGTCCCTGCAGCTGCCTGCAGGGGCCCCAGACCACTGAGCCATCCTGCCGGGCCCCTCAAAAATTTTTTTTTTGATGGGGCCATAGGTATAGTTCATCAGTGCAGTGCCTGCCTGGCAAGTGCGAAGTCCTGAGTTTAATTTCCAGTACCCTCAAAATTTTTGACGGGGGCCCGGCAGGATGGCTCAGTGGTCTAAAGTGCCTGTAGGAAGCTGCAGAGACCACAGTTCGATCCCCGGCACCACATACTGTGCCAGCCCTGAGGCTGAGCTGGCCATAAAAATTAAAAAAAAATAAATGTTTGACGGGACCTGGGTTCAAACTCACAACCTTGCACTTCCTAGGCAGGCACTTGTGCCACAGAGCTATTTCCCCGGCCCTGCCCTCAAAAAGAATTTTAACAAAATGGGTGGAACTATGAGATCTATGGAGAAACTAATGAATGTGGTAAGGCTAATGTGCACAAATTAATGAATGTTTTTGTATTCACAAATGGATGGAGATAAGTAGGATACTGATTTAAACTTGTAAGTATTGCTGAACACAGTGGCACAAGCTTATGATCCCAGAATTCAAGAGGCTGAAGTAGAAGAATTGCTGCAAGTTTGAAACCAGCCTAAATACATATTGAATTCAAGGGCACCCTGAATTACAAATCAGGACACTGTCTCAAACAACAACAACAAAAATGATGACAACATCAACAATAACAGAAACTCACAAGGACTAAGAGAGTTTGACCCTTCCCAGTGTGATTATAATCAATATGGACTAAAGATAAGCACCAATACAGCTGCCAAACAGCTCAGTTGGGCAAAATACAGGCCATTTGAGGTTTTATTCCTAATTCCACTGGCAATCTTACCACATATACATACATCATCATCCCAGTTGCCCAAGTGGGTATGCTGAAGCTTCAGATGATTAAGTGGCTGGGCTTCTACCCTGCTATTGGCATGGCAAATGAACCTGCTCCACTGCCAACAGCCTCCATAGCTCAAGCAGCACCCCTTAACTCTTCTTTGCCCCTACCCCAGAATGGCAGCCCTGCCAGTGCGAACTTTCTCGGTAAAGCTTCATCTGGCATGCAAGACCCCTATCCTGCAATTCACCCTTGAAGTCATCCTTGGTCACCCCTCATTCCTTTACTCCAGGCCTCAGTATCTCCCACCCTGGAGGTACTTTCCCATCTTACCCAGTGGACCAGCTCTAGACCAAGGCACTGGAAGCCTCATCCTATGGTCCACCTTCCTCAGCCCTTTGACAATGTCCCAGCCCCCAGTGTACAAGACTTTCCTTCCTAAGGAGCTAAGGGGCCTCAAACTCATCTTCAGCCTATAAGCATCCTGCCAAACAACCATAAGCTTCAGAAAGCCCAAGCTCCAGATGAAAAAGCTAACCTGTCTATCTCCCAAAGCTTCGAGTCTCAACAAAAACTGAGTGTGCAGGGCTGGCAAGATAGCTCAGTGGACTAAGTGCCTGCTTAGGCAAGTGCAGGGACAAGGGTTTGATCCCTGGTGCTGTGCCTGCCCTGCCCCTGGGCCCCAAGACTGGGCATGGTGGAGCACACTTGTAATCCCAGAGCTGGGGAGACAGAAAACAGGAGGATCACTACTAGTCCAAACTGCATAGTGAAACCCTGTACCAAATACATTAAAAAAATTGGGTGTGTGTTGTATGATTTTTGTGCAGTGCTGAAAGAACTGAAGAGAAGACCCGATGAATGTAGCTTCAGAGGACTCACTGGACAAAAATCATACAACAAGTGGTGTGCAACTCGGAGCCCAAAAGACTACAAAGGGTGAGTTAAGAGAGGCCAGACTGAATGGGAAAAGTACACCCAGAATAGGCGAGACCCCCAGGAAAAGCTCAGAGTAATGGGAAATTCCACTTCAGTAGAAAATGAGTATGTCCATCTTATTGAGACATTACTCAAGGGAGCCGGGGGAGGGGGTGTAAAAGTGAAACCAAGAGTTTCAAAGAATTATTTTCCCTTATAAAAAGGCATTGTTGGTTTCAGCCTAAGGGAAGGGCTGCTCTAAACCTAAAAGTTTGGAAGCAGGTTATGAAAGCTCTGCATAGAGCACATCAGCAAGGGGAACCTATTCCTCTGAGTGTGCAGTCTGTGGAGTCGAGCCTGCAGCCGATTCCTCAGACTCAGGAAGGTAGTACTATAAAGGTTCCAGCTGAGAAGGAGACTGAGAGACATGGGAGCAGCACCACATCTCATCATTTGTCCTTGTTAAGTGAAAAATCTAAATCAGAGAATCCAAAAGTAAAACAAACATTTCTGGCTCTTCAGGCTCTGTCGTTTGATTCCAAGAACTTTTGTGATGCTCACAGGACTGAGTTGAAGGAGACAGATAATAACTGGGAGTTATCCCATCGTGTGAAACGTTTGACACAGTTGGTATCTAAATTGGTGGAGCGATCAGATGTTACAAATCCACCTTCAATGCTTGTTAAAATTCAACCGCCCCACCCGCCTCCCCCAACTAACCCTTCTGCTTTTCCATATGAGGAAAGAAAGGAAACCCCCATAAAATTTTATAAAAGCGTGATATCTCAGGCTGTAATGCAAGGGAGACAACAGGGACGTCCTGAAGCTTATTCTGCCCCTTTGCGTATTTTTCCTGCAGTGGCTCAACAACACCCACCAAATGCTCAATTTCCCCAGGGCTATGTAGAGTGGGAACACCAACCTCTGGCATTCAAGGTTATTAAAGATTTAAAGCAGGCTGTTGCAGCCTATGGTATGCATTCAACCTATGTGATTGGATTAATACAAGGATTAGCAAATGAACATAGATTAATTCCTCATGATTGGGAAGTTTTGTGCCATACAATTTTAGAGCCAAGCCAATATTTGCAATTTAGAGCTTGGTGGAAGATGAAGCAGATATTCAAGAGAGCGTTAATGGGACAAAATCCCCCAGTTAATGTTTCATGAGATCAACTCACTGGGTCAGGGGCCTGGCTTGGTATCCAAGCCCAATTGCAATATGATGATGTGGCTATTGTGCAAACACATTTGTTGCTTGAGAGCATGAGAAAAAGTAGAAAGACCAGGAGCTGCTCAAAAATCATTTGCTAAGGTTTTCCAACCTAATAAGGAGCCATATATAGATTTTGTCTCCCGATTAAAAGAAGCCATACATAAAACAGTGAGAGCACCAGATTTGAGGGATTTATTGTTACAAACTTTGTCTTTTGAGAATGCAAATACTGAATGTCAAAGGCTTTGGGTCCCTTAAAGGCACAAGGGGCATCATTAGAAGAATATATTAAGGCCTGCTGATATTGCCTCAGAGCCATACAAAGCTAATTTGTTGGCAGCTGCCTTACAGTCTTTTTTCAAACAAAATCATACAACAGGTGTACAAAAAAATGGGAGGGTATAGGCTCTAGGTCAATGGTAGTGGTAGAGTGCTTGCCTACAATATATGAGGCTCTAGGTTCTATCACTAGCTCCAGGAAAGAAATTGACCACCATAACAAAGGAGGTTAATAGGTTCACCCTCAGACAAGGTGAGGACAGAGATAGGAAGCCCAGGGGTTGCAGGAGAAATGAAAACAGGGACTCCTCAGTCCTTTCATCTATACCAGTGGAACAGTGGACCAGAGAGCTATTCAGTCAGCCACAATGTACATCAGGACACAATATGTTCATGCCACATAATACATAAGTCACAGACCAAGTGCGAGTATGCTGCCTGAGAGCAGTATTGTTGGCTGGAGTCTATCTGAGACTCAGACACTGAATTTCTATCTCTCCAAAGTGCCAGTCACAGGAACTCTCTCACTGCAATGTTATTTCTATTTGCACTTTGTTCACATGGTGTTCAAGGGTGCCCTCCTTAGTGCCTAGGTCCCCTCTCTGCACAGTTAAGATGGGGCTTGGTTCTGTAACAGAAAATGCCCCACCTGGCCCTGACAGCCACTATACTTCAGTTTGTTAGTTGCCATGGTAATAATCCCTGTTGCAGCTCCAGTTGCTCCTGTCTCCTAGAAATGGCCGGCTACTATGACACATAGGTGGTCACTATGATGCACATTATATAAACCAATCAAAAGACAGCCAAGTACTCTCCCTCTATGCTTCCCCTTGCAATCACATAAAATCCATCCTCCTTGAGCCTTGAGGGGTTGATATTCTGGGAATAATCCTGATCAGAGCCCATCTAAGTAAATAAATCTGCCTCCAAATCCTGGGTGTCAATTCTGTTTCTTGTTGTTGTAGTTCCTCTACTGACACTGGCTGGTGTCACATCCACCACAGTGCCCTCAAAACCTCTGCAATTTCAGACCACTGACTCACCTCTACTCACCAAGGGACCTGCCCTCCCCATCATTATCATCATCATCATCATCATCATCATCATCATCATCATCATTTCTTTTTATTTCCCTTTTCCTCCTCCTACGGATTGAACTCAGAGATTCCACACTGAGCTACATCTTCAGCCATTTTATATTCATTTATTTTGAGACAAGGTCCTGTTAAGTGGCCCACGCTGGGGTCAAAAAACTTTTTTTTTTGAGACAGGGACTTGCTTTGTAGTTAAGGCTGGCCTTGAACAAACCATGTAGTCCAGCCTGGCCTGGAACTCGTGGTGATCCTTCTGCTGCAGCCTCACAAGTGCTGGGATTACAGGCATATACCACTATGCCCAGTTTGGGCTGAAACTCTCAATCCACCTGCCTCAGCCTTCCAGAATGCTGGGATTGCAGAGGTGTGTCACCACACTGGAGTTCACTGTATTTTTTGTTATTGTTGTTTTGAGACGGTCTTGTTATGTAGTCCAAACTTGCCTCAAACTAATTCTTAAACCTAGGCTGGTCTTGAACTCATGGTGATTCTCCTGCCTCAGCTTCCAAAGTGTTCATATTATAGGTGTGTGCCACCACACCTGGCTTCTCTAATTTAATGAGTGCCTACTTAGTTGTGATGTACTTAGAAACTAAATTCTCCTGATGTGAGCTCTAGTTCTGCATCCTTATTTTCCCTTCTCAGTGGTCAGGAGGTGCTCTAACTTCTCTGGATCTCAACTTCAACTTCCTGTTCCTGAAATAACAGCAACTTTTTGATGGAAAGAGGAACCTAGTCCAGGTTCTTCAGGTAACGGAAGTGGCACCTAAGGCAGACCCAGACCAACCACTCCTAAGAGCCATGAAAGCCAGTTCTCTTTGGCTGCAGCCAGGTAGGTCACTGCGAAATCCAGAAACCAGGAATCAGATAGAGAGCCGAAGTATATAGGCCTGGGCAGTTGCCAGCTGATGGGCACACACTGCACAACAAACATGCCTTAGGCTTGTACTTCATTCTGCCTGCTCCCAGCATTGGAGCCAAGTGCAGGGAACAGAGGAGGTACTCAGGAGGGCAGGGAGGGACAATGCACGCCCACTGTAGCCCTGCCCCATCTGCTCCTCACCTTATTTGTATTTATTTATTTATTTGTGTGTGTGTGTGTGTGTGTGTATAACTGTGGATTGAACTGAAACCCTTGTGCTTGCCAGGCAAGCGCTTATTCTACTGAGCTATTCCTCCAGCCCCCTCACCTTTTCTATTTGGCAGGTGGTAGACACAGTAGAGTGGCCAAAGCAGGGACAGAGCCTAACGACCATGGCCAGCACTCTAGACGCTCTACTCCAACTGACATTGGGCTAAGATAAAAACAAACCTTAAGCAGAGGGAGATGAAGGCCCAGGGAGAAGAAGGCTTCTAGGTGGAGGAACTGGGGACCTGTGGAGCGGCAGTCATGGACCTGGTGGTGGATCTTGGGGGAAATGTAGCCCCCTGTGGGCTCCCTGGAGTAACTGAGGTTGCCTGGGAAGCTGGAAAGGAATCAGGACTCCCAGGAGTATGAGGGGCAGTAGATGTCCTCTGAGGATATCTGATAAGCATGACCCCCAGATATGGGGGAAGAAGCTTGTCACCTAGAGTTCTCAGGGGACAGACCAAGAACTGTAGTGAAATGCAGCCAGTGTTCAGAGTCGTAGGTATCCAGGACTACCGCAGTCAAGAGGCAATCTCAAGGCGGATGTGGTGGCTCACGCCTCTAATCCGAGCACTTGGGAGGTTGAATAAGGAAGAGTTCGAGACCAGCCTGGGATACAAAAGTGTGCTCAAGGCCAGCCTGAACTGCATAACGAGACCCTGTCTCAAAAAGAAAAAAAGAAAAAAAAAGAAAGAAAAATGGGCCTCACACACAGGATCCTTCAGAGCAACCTCTCAAATAGTGGAGTTCCAGGTGTACTCCACCATGCCTCGCTGCTTTGGACGTCTGGAATCATGGGTGTTCGCCGAGGCCAAGGATCGGCGCTGACCAGTACCCCTCTCCCACGCAGGCCGCGGCCTCCCCTCCCCTGTGGGCTCCAGCGCCCGGCGGCTGCTGTCACGGATGGACGCGCGCCCCCTGGCAGCTAGAGCGGCCGCGGACGTGTCTGCGCTCCTACGCAGGGCGGGCGCCACACTGCGCCTGCGCTCGAAGGAGAGTGCGTAACAGGGGCGGGGCCTTCCCCGGAGGAGCGGGAGGGGGAGTAAGGGGGCGGGGCGGGGCGGGACTGG
>PVJA010056516.1:0-10762 GCA_004027025.1 Myocastor coypus
CTTCTTTAATAGTATTGAAGTCTGTCATTATGGTTATCCTTTCTCTCTCTAATACAGAAAGTATTTCTGTTCTGTTCTCCTTTCTACTTTTGTGTAGTTGTTCCCCTACTTGGGATGCTATTGATTTAGGCATGTCTTTGTCAACTTTAGATATTATTTCTGCTCTAATGTCCTCTATACTTTTCTCCAGCCATTTTTCTACTTCATGCATTTCTTTTTTCACTTCAGATATTATCTCTGATCTCAGTTGCTCTATAAGTTTCTGCACTTGTGTGTCTGCCTCAGATGCTACCAATTCAGAGGTTTCATCTGTATGGTTCCTATTTTCTTCCATGATAGTGTCATCTGTATTTGGTTTGGGTGGGCACGGGCCCTAAAATTGCATCCTACTCCTTGTTGTTATCATTTTGTATGGAAGCGGCCTCTGCACTTTGATGGCGTTATGCTGTGTCTATGGGCGTTTGGTCTGGAGACTCCAAGCTGGTTCCTCTACAGAGGTTCCTGACTCTTGTGTTGGGGCTCTGGCTGCTAGCTTTTCTGAATCCTGGGGGATGTGGTCTGTAGGTGGAGGTGGAGCTTTGAGATTGAGTAGTCCTGGTAGGCTCATGGACCAGATCGATTGCCAGAGGAGGTGTTTAATGGGTTCGGTGCTGGAGCTTGGGCTGGAAGGGTTCAAAAACAAAAGGGGGGGGCAAGTGAGGGGAAGGCTGGCCAAGGATCCTGACCCAGCCGGTGCGCGGGCTCTGCTACTGGCTGGGACTCGGGTCGGGCTGGAACAGGAAGTTAGTTGCAGGAACGCAGAGGCGGGGCAGAGGGGCGCAGGCAGCTTACCCGCGGCAGACGCGTGGGCTCTGCTACCGGCTGGGACTCGGGTCCTATTTATTTGTTTTTATGGCCGGCTCAGCCTGCCCCGAGGGCATGGCTGGCACAGCATGTGGCGCCGGGGATCGAACCACGGTCCCTGCATCTGCCCAAGCTTTCCTAAACAGGCGCTTTAGGCCACTGAACCATCCTGCCGGGCCCCTCAGATTCATTTTTGATATACACTCAAGTTTTAAATTGGAAACTTCATGTAGCTTCTTACTAGCATTTTTGTGGACCAGTGCACATAATTCTACTGAGAATGCATTTTTAGGAAATTATTTGGAAAAATTTGAAATTCATGCATAAGATAGTTATGATCTTTATCAGGGTATAGTTAAATGGAAAGCTATAGAAGATGAGTACATCTGCTGTCTGCACTTTTATGTACTGAAATAAAGCAACTGGAGGTGAGAGCAGAAGAGTAGGACAGATGGCTGAGACCTTTGTATAACTGTGAGGAGGTGGGCTTGGGCTGCCCTCCTGCACCTTATGGTTCTCCTGGAGAGTTTACATGTTTGTTATGATATGAAACTAGTGGGAAAATGTGAGAAAGGATGCTTTAGAATAGATTGACAACAGGGACATAATGATACCATGTAGACAGTGAACACTGAAGCCAAACCTATTTTTGACCCAAGAAAATGCAGGACTTAGGTCATGGCATGGCAGATGCTTTTTATTAAGTTTTATTGTAGATCTGGGATCTCTCTCTCTCTCTCTCTCTCTCTCTCTCTCTCTCTCTCTCTCTCTATCTCTCTCTCTTTCTTTTTCTTTCTTTGCTGATGGTATCTTGTTATATTGCCTAGAGTGGTCTCAATCTTCTGGGTTTAAGAAATTCACAAATCGCCAAATTAGTAGGATGACGTAAGTACACCACTATGTCCAGTTTATGGTGATTTTGAAGTCCTCAGATTGGATAGATAGTAGGTATTTGCCATGGGACGTACATTTTGTAGGCATGGAGGTATGGTGTAGACTGCATGGTAAGATATATTGAAAACTGCCAGATATCTTTAATCAAAGAAGAGAGTAAGCCCTACACCTATGCTTTTTCCCTATGGAGCTTTTGATCTGTGGAATTCTACTTTTAAGGCTTGGGGAAAAGGGACTAGCATTCCATTAAATTTCAACCTGTAGAATTCTGGGGAGATGCCGCTGGAAAATTGAAGAAGTAGGAAGAAGAAGACAAAGGGACTTGGAATGCTAGTGAAATCCCCAAAATGGGCACAGTGGTTATTAGATCACGCACCTTCATTATTTGCCTCGATGGAATTGAGCTGGAGTTTTCAGCTACTGTCTCAAAATTATGGCCAATCTACTGTCTTTAGCCAAATATTTCTATGTGGAATTTTAGAACCCAGTATTTTAGTTCTTGCTGCAGCAGGGACTTTGAAAAGCAGTACTTTGCCTCTCAGTTTTCATGTTCTGAGAGGAAAGCACACAGAACCACACACTTTGCTTCCAGGTTGAAACAAAAACTCACTCCCATGCCAAAAGAAGTGTGTGCTTTGCTGAGAACAGCGTGGCACCACAGTCCTCAGCAGGAAATTTGTCATCCCTTGCAGGTTGGTATGGGATGTGGCTGGAGATTGCCTCTTGAAAGAGTGCCTTGGGAAGGGAAGCAAGGCCTCTCACAGATAAATTCATTTCTGGGATTCTGACTGCAAAGATGCCATTTATATGACATTCATTTAATAAGAGTGGACTTCAGCAGCTCAGAGTTGCATTGTTCTGCAGTTGCTCCTTTGGCAGGTGACCAGTTCTTACCAAATGTGATTTTCTTAACCATGAACAAAGAAAGTACCTTGAAGGTGACTAGGACATCTAAAACTATAGCATATTGAAATGGGACAGTAGGCTTAAGCAAATGTCACTTTGCCACGATGATAGGATGAAGATCCAAGGAATGTTCACTTGCTGAGTTAATTATCAAGCTCTCAAAAGTAAAGCACACCTTGGGGTCTTCCAACATTGGGAGATTACACTTAAATTTGACTGACAATGGCCAGATACAACAGCAAGAGACTGACAATGTGCCTGAGAATGAATTCAGTGTAATTACTACTTTTTAAATTATAAAGAAGTGGATACTGACTTACTTATTACTAGGAATTGGAATGAAGGGTGACTATAAGAAAAAGCTGCAGGGAAGAAATAAGCAACATGTAGTGTGAACACTCTATTTCTATTTCTTAACCAGATCCTCAGTGTAGAAGGAGATGTTTCCTTCACCGCACAGAGCGGTGGGAGGGATGAACATAAAATGCTGGAGGCAGGGCTGAGGAGCACGATGTGAAGGGACCAATTGATTCAGAAATGAGGAACTGCTGGATGCCAACTTAGGATGAGCTCTACAGCTGAGAGGGAGGACAACGCTAAGTTTCTGGTATTTGCCCTCTCTGCTATCATTCCTTGGATTCTGAGGGCGCTTGCAACAGGATCTCGTGGTTTCTTCTATTTTTTTCTACATGATATTTTAGAGATTTCAGAATGCTATAGTAAAATTAAGTACAAATTTCTGAAACAAAGTATTTATTTATTTCAGCACATGGGCAAATGTTTGTGAATTTCTTTTGGTGCTGGAGTCAACTTTAGATTATTATTTTCTTGTTGGTTGTGGCCCTTGGTCCTATCTTTGTCAGCACATGCTGTGTGATTTATTCTTTGAAGGAGGTAGAATGCCTTGGACGTTATCATTTCACATAATTCTTCTGGCATCATTCACATGCTATTGTTCCCTGAAAATAAATCTTGTTAACATAATGATCTTTTCTGGTCCCTCCCATTTATGTATGTATGTATGTATGTATGTATGTATGTATGTATGTATATATTTAGTCTTTTTGAGACAGGGTCTCAATGCGTAGTTCAGGCTGGCCTTGAGCTCACTTTGGTAGCCCAGGATGGTCTCGAACTCACATCAATCCTCCTGTCTCAGCCTCCCAAGTGCTGGGATTACAGGTGTGAGCCACCACGCCTGGCTCTTCCCATTTATTTTTCTTTCAAGTGCAGGCTGAACTCCTTCAAGTCCAATCTGAAGCTAATGAAAATCTACATTAAAAAGTAGAAAAAAGAATTGAAAGTGATAAAAAAATTTTAATCTGTCTTTTGCTTCACAGATAAGGAAACAGAAGTCCATGTAAACATCCATCCATTACCATTTAACAGTTGTATAGTATCCCAAATTTTCTGTTCAAGGAGATTCTGGGGTTACAGAAAAAAAGGGATAAACAATGTATAGTGTGCCTAAGGAGAGTCACCTAGAGAGAAAAATTCTCTCAGGCTCTCACAGAGAGCAGACTGATCAAGCAATGGCCATGACTCATCCAGACAGTTGACAATGACAAAAGTTCTACAAAGCATTGTACATATTTCAAGGTAAATGCTGAGGGGATTTGACTGAATTTGGGAGATGCAAAGGCTACATATTCTGTTATATAGGTCTTGCTTTAACTTGGCCTTAACCACCCAGCGGAAAAGTTTAACCATGAGGCATAAAAAGTAAAGCCAGATAAATATGCTGAGCTGTAAAAGGCTCAAGTCAACAGCTTCCGACAATGCCAGCTCTGCGGATAACCCACTACTATTATGGAATATTGGACTATGTGTACAGCTACTTTCTCTTAGTTCAATGAGAAGAAATATTTGTACCAATAGTGTTTACAAAAGTTATCATGTCTGCATCTTGTACTCTGAACAACTACTGTGAAGACAACAATATGCATTGTATTAATTATTATGGCTGTCCTACTAATGTGTTTTGAAAGCGTCTCATTGTTATTTCTTATTACAAGTAATAAATGAATAAGTGAATGAATGCAGCAAAAATACTTTTGTTCAAGTTCTTACCTTTATTTCTTTCTTTTAATAAGAAATAATAATGTGACATTTTCAAAAACATGTTAGTAGTGCATTCCACATCATTGATACAATGCATGTTGTTGTCCTCGTAGTGGTTATACAGAGTGCTGGATGTAGACGTGATAATGTTTCTAATCATTGTTGGTACAAATAATTTCTTTTCATTGAACTAAGAGAAAGTAGTTGTATACATAGTCCAGTATTTAATAATCACAGTGGGTCCTGGCAGAACTGGCAATGTTGGAAGCTGTTGATTTAAGCCTTTTATAGCTCAGCATACGAATCTAGCTTTACGTTTTATGCCTCATGGTTAAACTTTTCTGCTAGGTGGTTAAGGCCAAGTTAAAGGAAGACCTGTATAACAAAGCATGTAATTTTTATATCTTCCAAAGTCAGTCAAATCCCCTCAGGATTTACTTCAAAATCATGTACATCAGTGCCAGCTATCTGGATGAGTCACAGCCATTGCTTAACCAGTAGCAAAAATAATTTAATCGTTGTATAGTAGTCCATATTTTATAGAGATGCCAATTTATTTAATGAACTCAATTTGTAGAAGTTTAAGGTTCCCCCCCCCCAAAAAAAAGTTTTAATTTTAAATCTAATTGTTTTCTGCTAATTTTTCAAGCACCATTTCTTTAAAAAGCCATTTTTTTTCCTCCAGTGTATGCTC
This sequence comes from Myocastor coypus, assembly GCA_004027025.1. Classification (NCBI taxonomy): domain Eukaryota; kingdom Metazoa; phylum Chordata; class Mammalia; order Rodentia; family Myocastoridae; genus Myocastor; species Myocastor coypus. Next base: position 5,399 of record PVJA010056516.1, read on the forward strand.
TTTGTCAAAGACGAGTCCATGACAGACTGAGTCCAAGATAGAAACATCATGGCACTTAAGAAGCAAACTGGGGGAGAAGTGCCAGAGAGGAGAGGATGGCTGAAGGTTCCTAGGATTGTCTTTGTGTTTTCTCTTCTGTTCCATTGGGTCTATGTGTCTGCTTTTGTGTGAGTACAATGCTGTTTGTTACAATTACTTTGTAGTATAATTGAAAACTTGAAATTATGATGCCTCCTAGTTTTCTCTTTCTCCTAAAGCTGCTTAAGCTCTTCCAGGTCTCCTCTGGTTTCATATAAATTTTAGAATTTGTTTCCATAAAAGTTGCTTAGTATTTTAATAGGGACTGCATTTAAATCTGTAGACTACATTTGGTAATGTGATCATTTTAATGATCTAGGAGTAGAGAAATAGGGGATGTCTTTGCATTGTCTAATATCCTTGTGATTGTTAATACTGATACATTAACTTCACTGAATCAAGAAATGCCTAGCAAATTAGGAAGTGGGCTTGTAGGTGTGACTGGGTGAGTCATAGAGGAGGGACACTAGGCACTACATATGGTCCCTTGCCCTCTCCTCTCCGGCACTTCTCCCTCGTTCTGCTTCTTAGGTACCATGAACTGAGTAGCTTTGGCTCACCACCCCCTTCTGCCATGATGTTTATACCTTGGATCCAGCCTATCAGAGACTGTGTCTCTGCAACAACAAGGCTAAAGCAATCCTCCTCAATCTCTCTCTTGAGTTCCGTAATTTTCATTATAGAGGTCTTTCACCTCCCTGGTTATGTTGATTCCCAAGTAATTAAGTTTTTGAAGCTATGGTGAATGGAAAAATTTTCCCCTGATTTCTTTCTTGTGTGTACAGGAATTCTATTTACTTCTGTGTATTGATTTTGCAACTTGCTATGTTGCTGAATTTATCACCTTGAAGCGTCTTGGTGGCATTGTCTTGGGTCTTCTGTTTATAGGATCACATCATCTATAAGTAGAGTTAATTTGAATTCTTTCTTTCCTTCATACTGTTATTAATTCTTTCTATAATGACTTCCTGATTTGATCTTGACCAAATCTGTGGGGGACAGGGGGGAAATTATTATCCCTGTCTCCGGCTAAATGGTTATAGTCAGATCTGCAGTTTACACAGATCAGGCACTCCCAAAAGAATGCTATGCCTTGCTTTTTAGCACTGCACGGGAGAGGGGAAGCTCCTTCTCCCTTTCTGAGCCACCACTAGTTCAGTGCCAGGATGTGCTGTGTCAATCAGCTCATGTGTCTTCAGAGTTACAGTATTTCTGGGTTTCACATTTCTCTCCTAAGATGTGATCTTGCAAATCTTCATGTACCCTCACAGAGATGTGTACCTGCTGCTTAGGAAGAATATTCTGGAGCAATTCATGAATGTGAAATGCCCCCATTTTACCATCTTTTCCTCCCAGGTTTTTTAAGGCAAGATCTCACTATATAGCTCAAATTGGCCTTGACCTGGTCATGTTCCTCTAGGGTGCACCATCATGCTTGGTTTAAAATATTTTTAAATTGACCTATAGTATTTTTACATTTTTATGGACTACAGTATGATGGTTTGACATGTATACAATAAGTAATGATTAAGTTAGGGTAATTAGCATTACCATTTCCTCACATATTGTATCTGTTTGTCAGCAACATTCAGATAAGACCATTTTTTCTAGTTATTTTGAAATCTATTGTGGGTTATTGTAGACCACAATTACCCTGACACCAGAACTAAGTCCTCCTGTCTAACTATATCTTAGTACTTACTTCTCAGTAGCCCATTTTTGTCTCATGACCACTTTCCCTTCTTAATTGTGAGTAATCAATGTTTTCTGTCCTCTTGCATGAGATCAAAACTTCTTATTTAACATCCATAAATGAGTTAAAATGTGGGACATTTGTCCTATACCTGGTTTGCTTCACTTAATGTTATGTATTCAGTCTCACCCATTGAGGCAAATGGCAGGATTTCATTTATGGAGCTGATTATATTTCATTGTGTATATGGACCGAACTGGCTAAACTTTCATTTGGGGTATTTCATACAGTTCTTCCTTATTGTGCCACAGGGGTTTCTTCCCTATTGTGAGTATCAACTCTCAGCTTCACTTATGTATATACTGCAATCTCACTTACCCAGGTTTACTGTTTGCCTTTTAAATTTGCTTATGTTATTTTGTCACATAGAAGATATATAATTTTGCTGTTCAGTCTAAGCCAATCTAGCTTTTTCTCTTGTGAATTCTGATTTTACTTGTATATTTTGTTTTTGGTAGCTCTTTTGCTGATATCTTTCAAATCTATAGTGTGTGTTCTGACAAAAAAAATAAATAAATAAAATTTAAAAAGCTGGGCGTGGTGGCTCACACCTGTAATCCCAGCACTCGGGAGGCTGAGGCAGGAGGATTGGTGCGAGTTCGAGACCAGCCTGGGCTCCAAAAGTGAGCTCAAGGCCAGCCTCAACTGCATAGCAAGATCCTGTCTCAAAAAAAGACAAAAAAAAAGAAATATAGTGTGTGTTCATTTACAATAATTTCCTATATCAGATAAGGTTTCAAGAGCTATCATGTCATTGAAACAACCTGTTACATTTCCTTCTAGGGCTTGCGTCTGCTATTCACAATGGAAGGTGCTTTTATTTTTATCACAAATGCCCCAAGCCACTGCTGATCCCAACATTTTCTCTAGTGGAACAATGGACAATTGGCTTTTTGCTGAAGTTTGATGCCTAGAGGTCATTTTCAGACTATAAAAATTAAAAGATATTAGTTTAACATGCTGGACCTTCTTCATGAAGAAGAGTCTACACAGACTGTTCTGAAAGGTAATCTTGCCTCTGAGAAATGGTGCAGAATGAAATAAAAGAGCTCCTTGCCTCCCCTATGGCTCCTCAGTGCATTTTAATCTTAATTAAAGAAGTCTGAGGGAAAAGCCGGGCATGGTGGCTCACGCCTGTAATCCCAGCACTCGGGAGGCTGAGGCAGGAGGATCAGTGCGAGTTCGAGACCAGCCTGGGCTACAAAAGTGAGCTCAAGGTTAGCCTGAACTGCATAGCGAGACCCTGTCTCAAAAAGACAAAAAAAAAAAAAATTCTGAGGGAGTCTTTCCAGGGGAGTCAGTTACAGCCACAACTCCATATGGGACACACTGAAGGTTATCCCTGCAGCCGTTGAACATTATAGCATGAGACATGTGCTTTAAGCATGTATTCAAAAATACTTTCTTTTCAAAAAAATTATTATTTACAATAGTTAATATATTACATAATGTTGTCTTCATTCAGAGTACAAGATGTAGACATGATTTCTTGTCTAAACATCATTAGTATAGATCTTTCTTTTCATTGCACAAAGAACAAGTAGCTGTAGCAAAAATACTTTCTTAAACTTGGCCATATGAGATTTATAAAAAATGTGTTTAATGCCAAAGAGGTTCTATTAGAAGGTCCCTTATTCCTACAAACCTTCATTATGCATTTTTAATGTGTTGATCTTGCATTAAACTTTTTTTTTAATTGGGTGCTTGGGTTGTATCCCTGACAGAGTGCATAGTAACCAGTATTAGATCTTTATCTCTGAGCATGGGTTTGGATCATTATTGACCAGGAATGAAAAACTGGAAATCAATGGTTTCTAAATCACATATTACCAGAGGCATATAGGAATAAGAGGGCTTTCTAACAGGTCCCCAGATCCTCTGGGACTGCCCCAACATATTAGGACATCATCCTGTATTTCATATTACCATTCCTGTCTACAAGTGGCAAGTGAGAAGCAGTGGCCTAGGGACAAACTGGCATCTATGCCACAGGAATCTGACATGAGAAAACGGTCAGGAGACGTACAGGGAACAAGTTCCACATAGAGACTACAATGGGTTTGTGGCCCAGTATCTTAATGAAGAATAAGATAGTCCTCTGTGTATCTCTTCAAGCAACCAGAGGATCTGGAAACTCATCACTGCATTAGGTTTATGTAGAAACAAATCTGGGGAAATATATAAGAGTGGAGGTGGATACCCAAGGCCCTGTGGCCTAGAGTGCTTGGGATGCCACCAGATTCTAAAGACATGAAAAAATCAAGCTTAAGACAAAAAAAATCTGAATTATCATGTTAAACACTGGGGAAAGGATCATGTTCTATTCTGGTAACCACTAGGTTTGGTGAGGTGAAGACAAGTCTTGTCATCCAGGTATCCACTAGTACAACTATGTACATTCCTGTCACTGTTCTGATCCTTTAATCCCTGATGGGGGTCTTCTCTAAGGCTTTGTTTACAGTATCCTAGGGCATTGTTACCTAGTATCTATGAAACTTTCCAAACTCCACTGCAAACCAATTCTAAAAACTTCTGAGCCACTCAGTCATGTATAGTCACACCAATAGCCCAGTTGTCCAGTATTAATTTTCTCTATTTGTCAGCTTTCCTGTGCCTGAGATTCAATACCCAATATTCACAATTTAAAGGAGGAGAGGTGCCTCCTTTTGCTCACAGTTTTATAAGATTAAGCCTATGATTGACTGACTCCAAGGCACAATCATTGTGGTGGAATAAAGATATTAAGCTCACAGTAGCTGGGAAATACAGCCAGAGATCTGCATCCACAAGGAAGGGGCCAGGGACTACTTGCAGTACTGAAGATCATGAGATATTGAAGGTTATGTGGTACTGAAGGTCATGTGATACTGAGGGTCATGTGATGCTGAAGGTCATGTGGTACTGCAGGTCATGTGGTATCTTATAAAATTATTTATATTTTTTACTGTAATAGATAAACATATTATTAATACATAGAATATACATTTGAAAGCAGTACAGTTCAAAGATTTCTGCCAATATAATAGTTTTTTATATTCATTAGAATTTTCTGGTATAAGTTTCCTACTGCTATAGGTGGGATAAATCTTATTCTTTTGAAATCAGTTTCACTAAAAGAATGGTCAGAATCTTTTTGTTTTTTTTTTTTTGTATATTTTTAGGGAAGGGTCTACATGGTGTTCAGGGTCTCACTACTAGATTGGACTCTTAGTGATCTGCCTGTTTACAGCCTCCCAAGAGCTGGGATTTTAGGATCCTATCACCATGCCCAGTTTCAATTGCAGTCTCAGCTGGCATGGCAGGCCCAGGGGCTGAACCCCCAGCTCCTGTGCCTGCTTGCAGGCACTTTAATCCATAGCACTATTTAGCCAGCCCAAGAAAGGTCAGAATCTAACATTTATGAATTTATAAAGAAATGGTCAATGTACACCAGTTACTAGGAAGGCAAATTAGAAATACATTTTACATATTATCTTAATATGTTTAAAAACTGGCAGGCAATATTTGCAGACCAGAGCAAGAAAATACTTCAC
>PVJA010056517.1:0-10783 GCA_004027025.1 Myocastor coypus
TACACAATTTTGACACAGATATTTGGAAATTCAAGGAAATACAAAATTGTAGCCTGTCAAGAATATGGTTTTTGGCCCAGTCTCTTATTTTCAAGTACTACTCTTGAGAGAATGACAGTAACTGAGTTTACACCAGGAGCAGTACATATCAAAAAGACAAGAGTGACATGTATTCCAAACATGGTTTTAGTGTTACATTATGCTATAGTCAATATGCTGAACCTTTTGAAGGTTCTTGAGACCAATATCTGATTCATCCTGTGTACATAACTCTTCTGATTTTGCTGTCTCTTGATTCCTGACTTCACACAGCGAGCAGCCTTCTCCCTGCCAGGTCCTTCTGCTCCGGTATTTCGACCTCATCTGACGGTGGAGCTAGCCAAACACATACTAAACCCTTTGACACTATGAGGCCAAATCGCCCCTTCTTCCTGTGTGCTGCTATCTCAGGAATTTGTCACAGCCCTGAAAACCTGATGTATGCATGATCCAAGGGACAGGGTCTACAGGCTGTCAACAGCCAGTGACAGGAGTGCCTGGCTGTCATGCTGAAGGTGGCAGGAGTGCCTGGCTGTCATGCTGAAGGTGGCTCAGTGGCATTTTCTTCAGCCTTTGTCTTCTGGCATTACAGAAGAGGGGGGTACAGCAGTGCGTACAGAGCACAGCATGAAGTTGGATGGGCTTGGGGAGGCCTTTTGGGCAAGCAGCAGGTCAGCAGGTGGGAGCTGGACCTAGGGACCAAAGACTGGTGTAGACACCAGCTTAGGCAGGAAGAGATGTGCCCGTGGGGGACTTACAGGAAGTGCCTAAGCAAGACTGCAGTATGTGAGAGGTGACAGCCACGACAGACGCTGCTAGGATGGCCTCTGTTGTTTGCAGCTCCCCAGGGCTTCTCCATAGGAAAACCACTCCTAAGAAGCCCCAGGCATGGTTGCCAGGGTACAGTCAGAGGAAAGGTGATCATGGAGGCTTTGCACTGAAAGATGAAGGGGGGCTGGCGAGATAGCTCACAGGACTAAGCACCTGCCTAGTCAAGCACAGGGATCAGGGTTCGATCCCCAATGCCACTCACCATGCTGGCCCCAGCCCAGATGCACTGAGGTGGCCTAAGAGACCAGGCATAGTGGTGCATGCCTGTAACCCCAGCTCTGAGGAGGCTGAAAACAGGAAGATTACTATGAGTTCAATCTGCATAGTGAGACCTGGTACCAAATACATAAAAAAGGAAAAAGAAAGAAAAGAGGGAGCTGGGAAAGTCTATGCATGGAAGCTTGATGCATGCCCTTCATCCTTGGGGCTACCAGTCACCCATGGTCTTTACAAGATACCTGCAAACACAGTACACTGCCCGCTCCGTTACCCAACTGGAGAAACTCAGGCTCAGTGATATCCAGCGACGTGGTCACCTATAGCAGTGGGCAGTGCCGTGGACCCAAGACCTGGTGTAGCCCCTGCTGCCACCACCAGAGACAGGAAGCTCCACATCTCCTGTCTCCCAGGGTGCTGTCAGCCTGCTTGCCTCCTATGGGCTGAGAAAAGCACAGGCCTCTGTCTGTGCCTATATTTGCCTTTATTTTCAGCATTGCGGTGAAAGATGAGAATGCGGAGCATTAAAACATGTACTGTAAATAAACCAAATTAAAGTAAAATTGACTCATTGAGCAAGCAGCCTCCGATCTTGCATTAGAGGCAATTGAAGAGATTTCACAGATTTTAGTAACCAGATAAGATTATTATATAAACAGACTTCTGCCTTGAATGATGAGCTATATCTTGAGGAGAATATTTGAAATCAATAGCAATACAGGCTGAGAATTAAGTAATGTGGTTAAGCACCTTTGAATGATGCCATTTTAAAGAGCTGATTAGAAATAAATATGCCAATTGCAGCAGAGCTGATAGCTGGAATCAAGCAATGATTAATCAATTGGGGCCTGGAAGCCAGGTGCCATCTTGATCGGATGTTGCCAGCCCAGGCTGTCCTTGCAGAAGAGGGGCTGAGGTGGTTTCGCTGGTGATTCTGTGAAGGGGTAAGAAAGAAGGCAGCAGAGTCCTCTGGCAGTATCATGGCCGTGCACACCCCGGGGTGAGCGGCCGTCGCACATAAGGCAAGGCCTGGAGCCAGCATGGGATTAGCTGTAAGCAGCTTAAGCTGCTCATGCAGGGCGAACGGGCAGCGGGGAGCAAATTATGGTGGGGACACCAGCGACCCCAGCCTTGCATCCAAGATGCCCAATTACCATGCAACTGGGAGATGATTGGCCCCTCAGCCACCCTGTAATCATCTCTCACTGGGATGATGGCACCCGCTTCCTGACGGGTCCCCGCAGAGCTGGTGATGATGCTCTAGGGTCACAGTCACCGTGGCGATCTCATCGAGCCTGGCTCAGGTCCTGGCACTCCCATGTCATAGGTGCCCCCTCCTCAGCCCTTGGGCTAGTGCAGCTGAGGGCACAGAGCCTTCAGGCGCAGCTGGTGCTAGCTTTCTTGTTCTCTCTTGCATCCCGCGCCTGCCCTGCGATGGTACTGCACAGCCTTAGCAGCAGCGGAGCTGTCTCATATTGTCACGCTGGCTGTCTCCACTCCCACTGGGTCACCCCTCCTCCACATTTGCTGAAATCTCACACATCCGGTCCCTGATTCAAAAGCTAAAGTGCCCACCCTGGCTCTTCCTTCCTCTGTGCCGTTTCCATCAGCCCCCGGTCTCTTTTCTCCTAGGTCACATTGGAGTGATCCACGAATGCTCTCTCATTCCACAGATGCTGGTTGTCACACTTGCTGTGCCACTCTCTGTAGTTCCTGAAGATTCAGGAAGAGATCACAAGCATAACCTCTGTGCTCCTGGGGTTCAGAGTTTCACACCAAACATTTAGTGTTTTGTAGAGTTCTGGGATCTGAGAGGCAAGACACATATGCTTAATTTACCAGGTGTAAGGAGGTACTCAAAGATCAGTTGAATGAATGAATGAATGAATGAATGAATGAATGATGAGATCAAATGAATGGATTAGATAAAACAAATGAATGAGTGGCAAAGGTGGAACAGGGTGAGACGGTTGCAGGGAAGCAAGGTTTCGCTGGTAGAAGGAGCTGGGGCGCTGCCCAGAGCTGCATACGCTGCCTTCCGTAGGGCGGGGCTCTGGCAGGCACTCAAGGCAGCCAGGCGAAGGAGACCATCTGTCAGAGATGTCCCAGAAAAGGCTCCAAGTCGGCAGCCTGAAGGCTTGCTGCTGTAGGCCCCTCACGTTGGGATTCCTGATGCGACCTCAGGCAGACCTGGGGGACAGCACATTCTCTTTTGAGTCTGTTTCTCCTTCTTTAAAATGAAAACACTGAGTCCCAAGCAACCAGTCCCGGAGTCTTTTGAAGTCATATGAAGAAAACAGGAAACTCTGTCTTAAGGCTTGTGTTTAGACATCCTGTCCAAAGCCTCCTGCAGTATAGGTGGGGCTATCTCCGAGGTGGCTGGAACTACAGTGTGTGACAGATTCAATGCTGGGATTAAAGGCTTGTGATTACAAAATCAGCCCACTGTTTGTTTTGGCACCACTTGAATCCTGGTAGCCTAGATATAAAAGCAACAGAAAGACACTGTTATGGTCCCTTGTTGTTTTGCTACCTTCTGCCCACCCTGAGCTGTTTCTCCTCTAGGACACCCTTCTGCCATGTGCCGCCCTGCTGTGGAACCAGGTGATTATGGGCTGAAACCTGTACACACTGTGAGCCAATGAAATCCTTTTCCCTTTAGCTTTGGGTGGCAGGTATTTTATGTCAACGATGAGACAAGGAACTAAGCCAGCCTTCAAGCAGCGCCCCCTACAGGAGACACCCAGTATGTTAAGATGTGGCTGCGTCCTGTGAAAGGTACAGAGACCAATACGATGAGTGGGAGGGGGTGGGAGCAAAGCTGAGTCAGGTTTTAGGACGGCAGGAGGAGGGAGGTGAGGGACACGGCCGTGAGCCAAGGCAGGTTGGGAGGGCTTCCCAGAGGCGGCAGGGTGCAAGTGGCCTAAGGAGCGGGATGGACGATTTCAGGAAGAGATGAATGCTGATTGAAGGACAGCTCCATGCAAGACGATGTCCCCAAGGCCCCCTGGTTGTACCTGAAGGATACGCTGGTCCCTAACCTGCAGTATGGCTGGGGTCATAGCTTGGATCTTAAATGTGCTGCAGGGTCTTTATGCTGCAGTCTTGGTCAGTGCATGGAGCCCTGCTGAGGAAACCTTGTGGGATGGAGGCTGAGTCCTGGTGGTGACTGTGGGCCTCTCTTCTTTCTCTTTCTGGCCCTAAGTGGTGGACAGGTCTCCTGTCACAGACTTTGGCCATTCCACATGCATCAGGACCACGTGACTCCACCGAAGCTTCTGAACTTGTCAGTCTTTCCTCCTGTCAGTCAAAGTTCTCAGGTTTTTTGTTTTTGTTTTTGTTTGTGTTTTCCCGGTAATGAAAATCTGACGCACACCCCCAGGGACAGAGACTGCTTGGCAGGTTGGACTTCTCACTGCGAAGCAGCAAGTGAGGCCCTTCTCTGCCATACCTTTGTCCTCAGCGGGGCTGTGGGAGGCATCCAGGAGGCTCTGAGCTGCCCCACACCTCACACTGCAGCGGGCTCCCAGGAAGCGCTCCAGCTAGGTCCCCCTGGGTGCAGCCTGTGGGGGTCTCAGTACTCTTCTGTACAGGTTGTACCTGTGTACAACCTCACTCCACAGCCCATCAACAGTCTTGGAGTGTCCTGGCTGGAGCAAGAGCTGGGGACTGCTGGTGGCAGCCATCTCCGTCAGAGCTGCCCATTTGAGTGAGGCCAGCTGTCCCTGCTGTTCCATATCTTTCTGTCTGATTGTCCATCTCTGGCATTGATAGTGCTGGGAACTCTAGTTCTGTTGGGGTGCTAAATGAGAGGACTACTCAGGTGGGTGCTGAGGTCCTTGTAGGACCCAGTGGGGGGCGGGGGACCATGGGGCTCTGTTTTACCCCTGCAGTGTGCAAGGCATCCTCTGCCCAGGAGTCCTTTCTCTGCATTAGATGTCTGTGCCTTGGGACCAGCTCCGCACTCCCCACAAGCCCCAGGACCCAATCTCCCGTGCTCCTCTCCTTTGCCCGCCCAAGCCCACGCCACTGGATCCCAGCCTCTGGCCCAGTCCACCTCTCCCTGTCTTCAGTTGTCACCTGCAGCCCCTACACCTCATGGCTGCTGGCAGTGTAAGCAGGGATCAAGCTGTGGACAAGCGGACACTTCTCTCTGGTTTCTGGGCTGAACCACAAAAGGACCCCATCCACGCCCACTCCCAGGTCACGTGAGGACTCACTTCCCTGAGTCCTCCTCCCATGACTGCCACACGGGGTGAGAAGACAGGGGCAGGGCCAGCACCAATCCCACCAGCTTGCCAGCACCTGCATGACCGGCTGGGAGGCCTTCTACCCTTCTTCCCTGCCGAAGTCACGGATGCCTTCTTCCAGTTTAGCCCTGTGCCTGCAGCTCAGCTTGGCCACTTCAAAGCAAGCTCAGGATAGGGGATCTATTTCTCCTTCTCAGCAAGGAGCCAGGCTACAGTGGCCGTTGTTCTTCTAGATTCCTGCCAACACACCCAGCTGCTTCTCTGCCCTTCTTCCCAAGAACTTGGGTCAAGCTAAGAGGCTGTTAGCATAGCAAACACTTTTTAGAACAATCAGCCTAGAGACTTCTACTCTTCCACACCTTGACTTCCTGTTGAAGGGTCACTGCCTGTGATACAGCGAGCGGGGCAATCCTGGACCCATTGAAGTTTGACCTGGTACCTCCCCTCCAGACAGTGTCCACAGCTCACCCTTGTGCTGTGCCCTGTGCTGGTGGGCTACGGAGGGAGGGAAAGGGGTGGTGAAGGCTGTGCTTGCTGAGCACAGACTGGAAGCCATCCTTGCTGTCCCTGGCTTGGTGGCAGTGGCTGTAGCTGCACCAGGCATGCTGGGAATGGTGGAAGCCTTCCTGTCTTGTTCCATCCTCACCAAGAAGAAACCCATGCAGTGTCTCTTAAAACCTGAGAACCTCAGTTTCTGGGAGATGGAAATATATGTATCTATTTACTTTTGATGGAGCAGAGAAAATGGAACATTTGCTATCCTTAAGAGGAGGAGGAGGCCCATGGGAACCACGAGTCTGGATGATGTGAGGGAAGACCTAGGTGATGACTCTGAGGTAGAAGACAAGACGAGCAGAGACACAGGCTAAATCAGGGAGCGCATGCAGGGAGTGCTGGTGCAGCCAGCCAGCCAATCAGTGACTCGGGAGGAGGAGCCAGGAAGGGTCTCAGTGGAACCAGAAGATGATGGCCCCTGAAACAGATGCATAATGAGGCCAATCTGCATAGGCGGGGGGGAGGGGCTGCTGGGTTTGAGCCCAAGGAAAGGGCCCAGGTCCGGCAGCTGGCTGTGCACAGGTAGAACAGTACTGGTGGCCTTGGACAGGGCAGGAGGGGACTTTGACTTTTTCAGTGGAAGCTGGACACCAAGCCCAGAAGCCCTCAGAGCCTCTACCCAACCTCTGGCCAACCTCTAGGCAGCCAGGCCTCCAGAGTCTACAGGTTGGGCTCCTTTGATACAGGTTCTCACTATGCAGCTCAGACTCATAGCGATCCTCCTGTTTTCAGCCTCCCCAGCACTGGGATTATAGGCTTGCACCATCGCGCCACGTCTCGGTGGCCCACACAGTGCACCCGAAGGTGGGGCTGGCACAGCATGTGGTACCAGGGATCAAACTGGGGTCCTTCCACTTGCCAGGCAGGCACTTAGACCTCTGAGTTATCTCTCCAGCCCTGGGCTCCTCTTTTAATTTAAAAGTTTTTTGTTATATTTTAAAATCAGCCATCACTGACCCTGGCTCTCTGCCAGGCCACCTGCTTGGCCCACAAGGTAAGGAGACCCATCAGGCTCAGGCGTGGGCCCTAGGAGAAAGGCAGAGGTCTGGAAGTTGAAGCCCTGGCCAAGAGCTCCAAGCCCGGGCACAGGTAGTGGGGGTTCCGTGTGAGCCCAGCTGGGGCAGCCCTTTCTGGAGCAGGAGACGTCAGCAAGCATTTGGAGCAATATGACAGGCACCTCTGCCCAGAGGCTGGGTGGGGCAAGAAGGGCTGGGCCTTTTGGAAGGAGCTTACCATCCATCTCGCAAGTGTTCCTCATGGTGACGTGGTTCCTGATCTTATTCCCTGATGCTCCCCTCTTCCCCAGCTGTGACCAGGGCGAGGTGTCCAGGTGTCTCGCAGGTGGTCATCCGGGAACTGTGGCGCTGCACACACAGCCCATGAGGGTCATGTGCATGGTTCTACACCACGTTTGACACCTCATGAGAGCACAGCCCCCCCCCCCAATAGACACTTAGGAACACACAGCAGCAGCAACAGCACAAACAAACAGTCTCCCCAAGCGCGCACTCCAGGCGCCATACTTAGAGGAATCTTGCACTAAATAAGTGGCCTGGCTCCAGCAAGGGGCCTCAGGGAGAAAAGTTTGCTCAAAACGGAGGGATTTCCTCCTGACCGCATCGTGCACATCTGCACCTCCTGAGACTCCAGGTCAGTGGAGGAGGGCACCCTGCCGTGGGGCCCCCTGGCACGCAGCATCTGGGGTCTCCTGTGGCTCACACCCTGCCCCACTGCACCAGCTTGACTTCTCCTTCCACCTGTGCTTGGCTTGGGTTCTCCTAGAGAACATCAGCTGATTATGAACCCACAGCATGGAGAATACAAGACGTCCCAGCCGCATCCGTCCTACAGCTGGCGAACCCAGCCACCCTTCCCTACTCCCCACAGGCCAGAATGTCCCTTCTCAGGAGCCCCTTCTCCACCTTCCTGACTTATGGAAGACTCCCAGGACTATGCGGTTTAGAAAACTCAACATGGCCCAATTGCCTCCTCTTTATCCATGGGTGGCAGTCCTCATGATGGGTTCTTCCCTGGGCCTGCAGTGTCCTCTAAAAAGACCCAATCTGCCAGACCCTACACACACACACACACACACACACACACACACACACACACACACACACCTCTTTATTCCCACATCAAAGGCTGAGAGGCCTTCACTCACTCAGCTCTTTCCTATGTTGGAACACAGTCTCTGGAGCCTACTGAGGAGAAAACACAGCGCTTGGTCTCAGAGGCCCCTCAACTCACAGGAGAGGTCCCTCCCCGAGTGTGGCCAGAGCTAATGAGGGACCCACTGGGAGCCTGTCCCATCCCGGCTTTTGGCAGACACCATTCTGCCATCCAAAAGCCATGGAAGAACACAGACCTAGCCAAAGCGCTGACCTTGCACTGTGCAGCACTCGTGGGATGCGTCCCAGTTCATCACCCCATGCAGGGTGGGGAAGCATCCTGATTATTATGGGCGAGCTATGAAGACTCCCCACCACTCATGGATGGAGGACTTGGTCCCCAAGGCAGCAGAGCTCAGAGCAGGGCTCAGAAAGTGGCTGGAGCTTGAGGGTGCTGGCCTCGCTAATGGATTGAAAAGCCTACAGCCCCATGGCTTCTCAGACAGTAGGGCCCCAGTGGGACATGTAGTGACGTACACCCTGTCCTCATTTTCTCCTCTCCCTGGTCCCTCCACTACTGTACTTCCTGGCCACCGTGAGGTGAGCACCTTTTCCCCTTCACGCCTTTCCACCATGATCTCTCTGCCTTAGAGCCAGAGACCATGGGCTCAGCTCTCAGAAACCCAGAGCCAAACAAGCTAGGCCTGCTTTACACTTCTTTGCTCAGATCTTTGGCCCCTGTGACAAAAAAGCTGACAGACATACTGGTGAACAAAAAGTAAGTTACAGCACCCGCTGTAAAGTCAAACACAATGATGTGAGGCACGCCAGTAAGAACACCGCCTGTTCTGTCCAGATGCACACTTAACTCCATGAACGCATAGAGAAAGGCCAGACCCCACGCCACCCAGGCACTGCAGTTATCTGTGGTGGCCCCTGGACAGCAGGCACGGTGGACAAACGGTATTTTAGTCTTGACCTGGAATATGTTAATTTTTTATAAAAAGCAGATATCCTGACAGTCTTGGTATCATTAATATTAATTTTAAGAAGGAAGGAAATGGCAAAACGATGAAGCAGGTGCCGAGACAGCCTGAGTGACCTCTCTGCCTGCTCACGAGCCCCTCTGCTTCCACCAACACAGAGAAGCAAGGTGCTGTACTCCATAGCGATTTCTCAGCAGAAGGAGGGTTCCCCCAGCATGGGTGCCAGAGAAACTAATTTTAGGCACATATTACCTTTCAAAGAGCAAAAATGACATGGATTCACCATAGACAACTTTCAAACTATAGAAAAGCATAGAAATGGAAGTAGGGATCCCAGGTAATCTGCCAACGCGGTCATAATCATGGCGTGCAGCTTCGCACCCGGGCCGCTGCTGGCTCACACATGCCTGGTGCACCCCCACTTTGCCTCAGGCCCTGGGAAGCTTAGTCCTCCGGCTCTGAGAGGGGAGCACTGCGTGCACATCACAGGGCCCACACTGGGGGTTCTGTGGCACCTGCCAGAGCCTGCTGAGGACCCTGAGGCAGTTGGCAGTGTAATGCCTGGGTTTACACGTTTTCTCACCAGGTTGGGATTGTGCACTATATTAAATTGTTGAGGCCTGGATCCCGTGGTAATTCCTGCATGAGTCCAGCTGAAGACCTAGAGCCCATAACAGTGCCCCCCATGAGTCCATCTGGAGGCCAAGAGCCTGTGACCATGCCTCATGCAGGCTGCTTCATGGTTCTGAGCCGGGAAGGCCCCAAGGTCAGCGGTGGAAGCTAGAAAGCCCGCTAGAAAGCGGGCTGAGGATCTGCGCTGAGCCAGGAAGCAGTGATCACAGTTAGCACCAGAGCTCCCCGAAATGTACCACAGCCATCCTCAGCAACGGTGGGGTCCCGGGCTCCTCCTCCGATGAGGACAGCCACGTGCACTGAACAACGGGCACGACCGACTCCAAGGGCACCAGCGGCAGCTCCCAACAGCTTTTCTCCTGCCCCAGCTCGGCCTCTCCTGCTGCTGGCAGCAGCCCTCAGGTGGGCCTCCCACACCCAGCGCCATGCTGCTTCAGGACAGCTGGGCGCTAACAGGTGTCGGCCCGTCATAGTAAGGCTGCGTTTTTCCTATTTGTCTTTATTCTCATTTATATTCATGTGTACTGGTGATTGAACCTGGAGTATTTGCCTTGAACTTCACCCTCGGATCTTCTATGTATGTATGTATGTATGTATGTATGTATGTATGTCTTTTTTGAGACAGGGTTTCATTGTGCAGCTCAGGCTGGCCTTGAGCTCACTTTTTTAGCCCAGGCTGGTCTCGAACTCACACCGATCCTCCTGCCTCAGCCTCCCAAGTGCTGGGATTGCAGGCGTGTGCCACCGCTCCTGGCTCTGCTTCTTCTTCTTTTTTTTTTTTTTTAATTTTGAGACAGAGTCTCACTAAGTTGCTGTAAATTTTGCACATTGGGATTGAATTTGTAATCCTCCTGTCTCAGCCTCCCAAAGCACTGGGATTGCAGGTGTGTGCCACTGCACGCAGCTTTGTTAGCTTTTTTATTATTTATTTATTTATTTATTTATTTATTTATTATTTATTTATTTATTTATTTTTGGTCTTCTTGAGACAGGGTCTTGCTATGCAGTTGAGGCTGGCCTTGAGCTCACTTTTGTAGCCCAGGCTGGTCTCGACCTCACACTGATCCTCCTGCCTCAGCCTCCCAAGTGCTGGGATTGCAGGCGTGTGCCACCGCTCCTGGCTCTGCTTCTTCTTTTTTTTTTTTTTTTTTTTTTAAATTTT
>PVJA010056518.1:0-10780 GCA_004027025.1 Myocastor coypus
CTCGCAGCAATCCTCCTGCCTCAGCCTCCCAAGTGCTGGGATTACAGGCGTGAGCCACCACGCCCGGCGTAATTTTATAATTTCTATGTGTTGAAAAGTTTCAAAATCTTTTTCTCTAGCTTAATATATACAGTGTGTTATATTATATATAGTCACTTTAATACCTGATGTAACCAAACATTTTTGTTCCCAACCAATTCAAACTTAGATTTGTCTTTTCCTGTTTCCCACCTCACCCAGTCTCTTTTTAAAATCTGGAAACCACTGTTCTACACTCAGTTTCTATTAGACATAAATTTTGACTCCATGTATGAGTGAGATCATGTAATAATTGTCTTTTTGTACATAGCTTACTTCACTTCACATGGTTGTTATTCCATTCGTGTTGCCTTCGCAACGATGTATGACAATATTTCATGTGTGACATGGATAAAGAGTACTCTGTTGTGAATATGAGCCACATTTTCTTTGTGTATTCATTAACAGATAGACACTTAGGTTGTTTTCATGTCTATGCTTTCATGAATAGTGTTATAATGAAGTGAGTCTGCAAATGACTGTCCAATATACCCATGTCTTTTCCTTGGGATATATGCCAAATAGTGGTATTGCTGGATAACATGGTAGTTGTATGTCTGGTTTTCCTGAGAAACCTTAATAATTTCTTCTATAATGGCTATATCAGTATACATTTTAATCAGCATTGTGCCAGAGTGTGCTTTTTGCCACATCCTTGACAGCATACATATTTATTTTTTTGACAGCATATATATTTCATGTTACTGAAATTATCCATCTTTACTGGTGTGAGGTAGCATTTCATTGTGGTTTCCATTTACATCTCCCTAAGATTAGTGACGCTGAATATTTTTTTCATCTATAATTGTAACTTGGTACTCAAGAGCTTTGAAACTCCTCAAATTTGTTACCTGACATATTTTAGCATGAAATATTTGTTCCATTTTTCTTCCTTTGTTTGGTTCTCTGTGCAAACAAGAATTGCGCACATCCATTTGTTAACATCTCACTACTTTCTCCAATGAAAACAGTTTGTTTGTACTCATCCTTTGCTACACTTGTCGCACATTCTGGAGTCAATTACTATAACTGAGTACCAAGATACTGCCACACCAATTTAGTCATTTGTGTATCTTCTTTTAAGGACTGTCTATCCTGCTAATTAATCTTAGTGCCAGTTTATTTAGCTTTCTTGCTATAGATTTGATTTACTTATGTATTCTAAATATTAATTCATTGTCATATTACACTATGCAAATATTTTCCTACATTTCATAGGTAGTTTCTTCATTCTATTATTTCCTTTGATGTGCAGATACCTTGTGATTTCACATAATCCTATTTGTCTATTTTGGCTTTTATTTCTGGAGCTATGACAGACTTCTCCAAAATATTGCTTTCACATGCCTATGTCCTGGAGCATTTTCTATGTTTCTTTTAAGAAGTTTTATATTTTCAAATTTTAAAATAATTTCTTTAGTCTAGCTTAAGTTTATTTTTGGGAACTAATGATCTGATTTCATATGGGGTCTGGCTTCATTCTTCTAAGTGAAGATATGCAATTCTCCTAACACCACTTATTGAAAACACTGTACTTTCTCCAATACAAGTTTTAAACACTTTGCCAAAACTCAATTAGGCATAAATGTATGACTTGACTTTTAGGTTCTCTATTTAGTTGAAATGGTATATGTGTCTGTTTCTATGTCATCATGTTTTTTTTAAAGAATGCAAAATAATTATAGAAAAGGAAATTAGAAATGATGTAAGATTTCACTAAACAAAGTAATAGAAGTTCAGCAATGATTGATATCTTCAAAGTAATTGTTCAGATTACCAGATATAGACATGTAAGATTTGATTAAAGAGGAGAAAAAAACAATAACAAAAAAGATATAAGCTCAAAAGAGGACAAATATCAGGGGAAAAAAAACAAATTTAAATATTAACTGCTCCTTTCAAAAGACCAGCAGAAATCAACAATACAATTATTCAAAATATTCTGCACAAATACCTGAATATATTTTTCCTTTCTTTCATTTGTCCTTTTCCTCATCCCAGTTTTTCCTTCTGATTGAAATATTTCCTTCCCTTTCACAGTACCTGTTGTTTAGATTTTTATTACTCTTTCAGGTTCTCATACTGTTTGTAAAGGTGGATCGAATTCACTTAAAATCAGCACAAGGCAAGGATGACCACTGTTACCATTTTTACTCAATACAGTTCTTGAAACATTAGCCAGACCAATTAGACAAGAGAAGAAAGGGAATAATAAATGGAACGGAACAAGTGAAATTATTGTTATTTGTAGATGACATGATACTTTACATAGAAGACCAAAAAAATCCACTAAGAGACTTGGAGATTTGCTAACCAAATTCAGTAACATAAAGGGATGTAAAAATATCACTCAAAACTCAATAGCATTTCTATAGTATACAAACAGCAAAACCACCAAGAGAGAAATTGTGCAAACTATGTCTTCACAATAGCAACTAAAAAATGAAATACTGAGGACTACAACTCATGAAGGATATAAAAGATTTATACACCAAAAATTAAAATACTGTAAGAAAAGAAATCAGAAGGATTTCAGAAAATCCAAAGATATTCCTTTGTTCTGGATCAGAAGAAATAATTTTGGGGAAATGGTCATACTCCCAAAATTAGTATACACTTCCAATGTAATCCCTACCAAAATACCATCACCATACATCATAAGTCTAGAGAAAATATTCATAAAATTTATTTGGATTACCATAGATTTGAATGTGTTGTGAGTTTGAGTACTGTAATGTTTCTGCTTTGCCTTTTTTGCTCAAGATTGCTTTGGCTATTTAGTTTGTGTGTGTGTGTGTGTGTGTGTGTGTGTGTGTGTGTGTGTATTTGTGTATGTGTATGTTTCTATACAAATGTGGTGATTGATTTTTCTAATTTTAAGTAGAATGACAATGACATTGGTGGATTTTTTGACTCTATAAGTCTGTTCAAATAATATGAATATTAAATAATATTGATTCTTACAATCACGACCATGAGATGATTTCCCTGCTTGTGAAGGTGAGGGATACTTTACTACAACAGTAGTAGATAATCTTTAAGAAATAGTAATTTATGTTAGAGTATACATGGTGTGCTCCAACACTAGCAAGCAAGGCCTTGCAGAAAACAAAGCAATAATGCCCCCCACCTCAAGCATATGATGACCAACCAAATCCAAGAAGGATTTACATTTTGGGTTTTCTAGGCACTGGTCATTGGTTAATCAACTGACTTGATTTGTTTTAATATTATTTATTTAATTATGTTATGGCTGGTTCAGCCTGCCCAGGGGGTGGGGTTGTCGCAGAATGTGGTGCTGGGGATTGAACTGCAGTCCCTGAGATTGCCTAAGCTTGCCTAATCAGGTGCTTTAGACCACTGAGCTATCTCACTAGCCCTGATTTTCGATAAGAGCAACATCTGGGAGGAGAAGATAAATTCTGAAGGCCAAGAGAACAAGGGAGAAAATATGGACCTGGTCAGCAACTTTAGAGATTTCAGTTTTACCCTCCCAAAGTAATCAGATAAGAGTCAACCTAGGAGGCCACCACAAAGAGGGAATTCCATATATATATCCCTCTGAGAAGTATAAGCTCATTCTGGGAAGTACATAGGCATTAGCCTCCCTAGGAAGGAATCAGACACCATGAAAATTGACCTTAAGTTCAATAGTCCACTTGATCCATCATGCTGTGGCCTACATCCAACAGAAACCTTGATCTTGGCACTAATCATGTTCTCAACTAATAACAAGAAATAAGGAGACACTTTGTTTTGGACTGTCAATACAGTGTGTGGTGAACAGATAGAAGCTACTTAGGTACTGGGACAGCATCTGAAAAACCCATAGACCAAAACTCTAGACAGAAAAAACTTGTAACTGGTTGTATCCTAGACTTCAGATCTTGTAGAGAAATTACTCATTGAAAAATACAGAGAAAAATTTTACATGTTGCAAACTTTTTTGATTTATCAATATTTTATTATTTTCCTGATTACCTCAGTTTTAGGAAGTTTGCATCTTTGTGGCCCTTATTTATTTTAAGGACAATAATAAAACTATATTGTTGGGAGCCACAGAAAGCCAGGAATTTGATCAAGTGTGTGTAGGTGAGACTGGGCCTCCTTACTTGGAACAGAAAGGTACCCCAGTGCTGAGAAAAAAAATCCTGTTGAGAAAAACATCCTGTTGAGAAAAACATCCTGTCTGGTTCAGGCCAGTTATTGGTTGCTGGGTAGCCTTGTGTCATGGGATGAAAACTTTGTAGAAGTATAAATAAAGGACCGTTTCTGTGTGAGTTGAGTTAGTCTTGCCCATCAGGCATACTGGCGACCACCTAGCCCAATTTTTCATCTTGTCTATCTTTCTCACTCCTATGGCCGTGTCTCCCCAGGACCTGAATAGGAACCTTAGTTCATTTTCCTCTTTTCCCTCTCCTATAAGATACGATTGCACTTAGTGACCATGAAAAAGAAAGATATCTTTAAAAAGCAAGGCACTGTGAAAAATCCATCTAACAACTCCAAGATGATACAAAGAACTACATAAGATTTAGCAGAGCCAATGAGAAAGCTGGTAACACACAAATGCCGTAAAAAATTTGTTAACAAAAAAACAGTAGAAAATTTCCCAACCACATACAAAGAATTTGACAGACAAAAAAAGCAAGCCACATATAAACTCATTTAAGGGCCAGCAAGATAGCTCAGTGGACTAAGCACCTGTTTAGGCAAGCACAAGGACTATGGTTCAATCCCCAACACCCACAGACTGCACCACCCCAACCCTTGGGCAGGCTGAGCTGGCCAATGAGACTGGATTTGGTGGTACAGGTCTGTAATACCAGCCCTGAGTGACTGAAAACAGGAGGATCACTACAAGTCCAAGCTACATGGAGAGACTGTACCAAATTAATTAACTAAAATAATAAAAATAGCTCATTTAGCCATGAGCACACTAAAAATACAATAAGCCAAGTAACCAAAATTCACAAAATGAAGCACAAGAACAGTTGTGGTACACTGAAAACTGAAAGTCAATTTGTAACAACCAGATGAAATGTATCAGTATAGTGCTAGGTGTGGAAGGCCTACCTGAGGTTTGTCTCTAATAACCTAAAAGGAAGAACTAAAGAAGAACAGGAGAGGCTACTTGCTCTGGACGAGCTTGTCATGCTGCTTTCCTAAAATGAACTTGGCTGTTTTCATTATCATAGGAGCTCAGGACATTGTTGTCACTGAGAATGGCTGTGGTTCTTCTCAGGGGGGCTCTGATCCTTACTTTGAGAGTCACTTCCTAGTTCCAGAGAGAAAGATAGTATTCTGTTCAGTCTCCTGAAGAAAATTGTTAGGTTGACTTTCTTGATGTGAAATTTCTTTTCTCAGCATTCGAGGAGCTCAGAATGTCATTGTTGCCGAGAATGGCTGCTGTACTTTTAAGGACAGCACTGATCCTTATTTTGAGTGTCACTTTCTGACTCCCATGCAGATTTCTCAGCTTTCTGGCACAGATTCTTCATCCTGTTGGTACATACTTTCTATCCTCCACTTCTGATCTTCAGGCCTTTCAAGCACAGATCCAAGAAACAGAATTGCATGAGATGTAGTGGGGTCTAGGTTTCCACTTGGACTCCTTCAGGGCCTTGGAAAGGGCTCTAGATACTCATGGACACTCATGCAGGACATTCTTATGAGATCCAGGTCCGGAACTCAATTCTCTGGATCTTTACTACATGGAAAGATTTTCTTTTGTACTTCACTCTTTTGGTGACTAGTACATAATAATCCTATAAATATTGTGTCTATTAAATTGTTTCCCTTGAAAATTCCAACAACAGCAGACCATTAAAAGCTTCTAGAGAAAAAATAAAATATCTACAAAAGAAAGGTCATCAGAATTACAGCAGAAACACAAACGTTCGCAATACAAACCTTCAAGTCAAGGACAATGCTAGTTAAAAGAAAAAAAGCCGAGCATGGTGGCTCATGCCTATATTCCCAGCACTTGGGAGGCTGAGGCAGGATGATAGGTGCGAGTTTAAGACCAGCCTGGGCTAGAAAAGTGAGCTCAAGATCAGCCTGAACTGCATAGCAAGACCCTGTCTCAAAAAGAAAGAAAAAACACTCCCATTCTAGATTCAGGTACCCTGCAAAGCTATCTTTCAGAATTCATAGAGAAGTAAGGTACTTACATGAGAAAATAACAATTGAAGAAACTGATGCCCACCAAATTAACACTATAAAGTGTTCTCAAACATATTATTAAAAGAGATATCAAAGACTACAAATCCAAGAATACTATACATAAAAGTTACCAGGAAGGGAAAACAATTAAATAGATGTGAAGGACAGAGAACAAAGAGATAAAATATAATAAGGATAATACACCGCATATCATTTATAAACATCAATGTAAATCATCTTAATTCATCAATCAAAGAAACAAACTAGAAGAGTTGTTCAAGAAAGGAGATTCAGCAATATGCTAATAAAACAAACACATTATGCTCAAATGGAAATTCACAGACTTAAAGGCCACCAGTGGAAAATAAGGCCACACATGACAGGAATCCAGAAATAGAAGAAATGGCTATTTTAACTCACATGCAATGTAAACTTCAAGCCAAACATGATCAAAAGAGTTGAAGGAGATCTCTATGTACATGTTAAGAGAAGTCTACAAGAAGAAAACATAACAAACATACTAAATGTTCCAAATACTAGTACACCCAACTGTATAAAACACAACTATTAACAGGCTTTAAAAATCAGATAATTAGTAACACAAAAAAAGATCAAAATTAAACCAAACCTCTGAACAAATAGAATTACTAAATGCCTGCAGATAGTTAACCTCACATCAGAATACACATTTGTCTCAGCTGCACATAGGACATTCTCCAAAAGAAACCACATACGAGCCCATAGAGCATACTTAAATAATAGAAAGAATACTGAAATTATTCCATGCATGTTATATGACTATAAAGGAATAAAATTAGAAATTACTGGCAAAAGAAATCTAAATAAATAACAGAATTTTCCTGAACAATGGAAGTCCTAAGAGAGATATTTACAAGAGGGAATTCTCACATCAGGAAAACAAAATGATCTCCAGTAAACAATGTAATGTTGAACTTCATACTTCTAAAAAAATGAAGAACATGTGAAATGTGAAGCTCATGTAGAGAAGAAAGTTATAAAGATACAAATAGAAACTATTGCAATTTGCACTATAAAATCAATGCAAATAATGAATAAATTGAAATGTTGGTTCTTTGAAAGATTAAATAAAATTGACAAACACTGAGCCAAGCTTATCATACAAGAAAAGAAAAAACACAAATTAAGAAACTAGGAAGGAAAATATTGAAATCACAGTGCATCCTGTAAAACTCAAAATTATCCATATTTCCTTTGAGAAAATTTACTCAAAGAAGATGAAATATACAGAACAAACTGAGACATTTCAATATATATGGGCAAAAAAAAAACTGAATCTCAAATACATATAAAAAATTCTATATAACTAATTATCTGTCAATGAAATTGAAAATATAATGAAAAATTCATGAACAAGTAAAATTCAGCTCCTGAAATTGAAAGAGAAACAATTCTCCCAAAGTCATTCTTAGAATCAAGTACCATTCTAACACCAAAACCAGAAAAAGAACCCAACAAAAAGAGAACTGCAATTCAATCTCCCTCATCAAGTCTCTGATAAACAGAATGCAGTAAATCATCAAGAAGAGCTATGACCAGGTACAATTTATCGCAGGTATAAACAGAGAGTTCAACATCCATATATCAACAAATGGAGTACACTATATCAGTGAGCCAAAGGTAAAACTCACATGGTCATCTCAATAGATGTACAAAAATCACTTGACAAGTCCAGACAATATTCATAGTAAAAACCCAGTATAAATTTAGAAGTCTTTATCTCAATCTGATAAAAGCTATCTATTACAATCAACAACCAGCACCATAATCAATGGAAAAATACTAAAAACTTGCGCTCCAAAAACACTAAAAAGTTGATATTATCCACTATTCGTGTTGCTGTTACATACAGTTGTGTAAATAGCCAGATCTGTTAGAAAAGAGAAAAGAATAAAGATAAGGAAAGAAGAAGCTAGATTCTAATTATTTGAAGATGATATGATACACTTCAAAAAAGACCAAAAGAACACATCCAAAAGACTTCTAGAATTGATAACCATATTCAGTCATGTTGCTGAATACAAGCTTAACATTTCAATAATCAATGGCCTTCCTGTACAAAAACAACAAACACACAGAGAGAAATTACAGAAAAAAATATTTTTCACAAAAACATCAAAAATGAACTACTTATGAATGAATATAACTAAGGGACTAAAAGTTTTTTTACATTTTAAACTCTATTACTCATAAAAGGATATCAAAGATGATATGAAAATGCAAATATATCCCTTCTTTGATAGGAAAAATGAACAGAGAGATACTCCCCAAATTTTTAGACACATTTATTCCAATCCTGGTAAAGAAAGAAAGAAAGAAAGAAAGAAAGAAAGAAAGAAAGAAAGAAAGAAAGAAAGAAAGAAAGAAAGAAAGAAAGAAATATGACACATAAGTAGAAAAACATTCCTAAAGTTCATTTGAAGCCAATGAGACCTAGAATAACAAAGACAATTCAGGCAACAAAAACAAGGCAGGGGGAAAACAATCCCTTACTTGAAATTATACGACGGTACTACTGTCACAAAAACAGCATCATGCTGACAAAACAAAAACAAAATACAACTGTTGATCAATGGAACTGATCGAAAATGCAGAAATACCTCCAAGCAAACTCAGAAAACTTCTATTTGACAAACAGGATAAATACATTCCGTGGAAGAAAGAAAACCTTTTCAATAAATGGTGCTGGAAAAAACTGACTTTCCACATACCAGACACTAAATGTATACACATATATCTCACCATAAACCTAACTGACATCAAAATAATCAAAGATCAAAATATTAAAGTGGAAACACTAAATCTTCTGTGAAAGAAAATAGGGAGAACTCTTGAAGATGTAGGTTTGGGCAGAAGTTTCATAAAAAAAAAAAGTCCCCGGAGCCGGGCGTGGTGGCTCACGCCTGTAATCCCAGCACTCGGGAGGCTGAGGCAGGAGGATCGGTGCGAGTTCGAGACCAGCCTGGGCTACAAAAGTGAGCTCAAGGCTAGACTGAACTGCATAGCGAGACCCTGTCTCAAAAAGACAAAAAAAAAAAAAAAAAGTCCCCAATTGCAAATGAAATACTGCAAAAACTCAACAAGTGGGATTTCATTTTGTTATGATCATTTCTTTTTAGTTTTCCACCTCCTTCTCAACTCTTGAAGCTAAGTGAATGGTAAAATATTGCCAAAATGGAAAGCTTTTTGTAATACTGCAATAAAGCCTGCTTGCTCTTGTGCGAAAAAAAAAAAAAAAAAAAAAAAAAAAGACCAGTAAAATTTTACAACACAGTGAATGAAACTATTCTGCATACATATAAACCTAAATATATTTTTCCATCTTTCATTTCTCCTTTTCTTCATCCCAGGTTTTCTTTCCCATTTACCAAATCCTTTCCCTGTCACAGTGCCTGTTATTTCTTTAAAATATTAAGTAGTTTTTAACTTCTCACACTAGCGAGATAATATTATGTCACAACATGTGGATCTGATTTATTTCACTTGCCAGTGCCGTCTGAAGCTGTAAACACTTACCTAAAATATCCTCATATATATATATATATATATATATATATATATATATATATATATATATATACCTGAGTAATACTTCATTGTGTAAAACTGCCACATCTTTTTATGCATTCCTCAGTTGATGGGCATTTCAGTTGTTTCCAAGATTTACCTATGACCAATTGGGCTGCCATAAACATGGGTATACATATATAGCTGTGGTATGATGATTTCACTTCTTTTGGAAAATTGCCTAGAAGGGGAATAGTTTGCTTGAATTGGACCCACAGTGCTAGCATTTTGAGAACTCTCCATGTTTATTTCTATAATGGTTGTACCGGCCTGCAAATCTGCTAAGAGTGGAAGATTCTTTGTCCTGTGCAGCTGCTCCATGATTTTTTATTGGTTGGTTTCTTTTTTTTTTCAAGGTCTTTTTCCATTTATCATTGATAATTGACTGGCCACAATTTTCACACACATATATACAAATACTTGCTTCAATTTTTTCCTTGGTGACACTCGTAGGAAATTATCCTATAATGTGACACATCATAGCACCTGTTCATCTTATCTACCTTGCAAGCTTTCACATCTTTTTCAATAGCACACTTTTTCCTCTGTCTTCATGAGAATATTATTTTCTACTATTGAGCAACAAATTATTTAAAACTTTGTGACTTAAATCATAAATAATCTATTATTGCTCATGAGTGCTGGGAGTCAGGAATCCAGACAAGGCAGAGCAGAGTGACTTATCTCTGTTACACATTGTCTGGGGTCCCAGCTGAGAAATGTCAGTCTGGAATCTTAAACTTTCTTTTTTTTCTGTTTAATTTTTTTATTATTTAAATTTAACAATGGTAATATTACATATTTTCATCATCAGATCAGTTTAGATTAATACATGTAGGTATATAAGATTGATCAAACAATTAAATATTAACCCTTTTAAATCAACATTACTTTTTTTTTCTTTTCCCCTTTCTTTTTTTTTTTTTTTTTT
>PVJA010056519.1:0-10792 GCA_004027025.1 Myocastor coypus
CCACTGCTATAGGGCCTAGGTCTTCTGTTACCACATAGTTTTAAGTCATCCAAGAATTTCACTTGACTCTAAAGGAATCAACACAAGGTGGGAGATCAATGACAGAAGATGAGGACTGGTGCTGGAGATCCTAAGTGAGTTCAGATGATTGTTTGATATTTATACATAGCATTCATTTAAAGTCTTTGAATCTTCAGCTCAGTCACCTGAGTTATGAGGAGTCTCCACATCATTCTCTGAAATGCAGATGTCACGGCCCTAATCAGTGAAGATCGTATTGAGCTGGGTTCCCATACCATGGTGAGGATAGGAATCATAGGACATGTCTATGGGAATATCGTAGCGGGAGGTACCAGCCTGAAAGGGAGTCGAATGCACATGCCCTGTGCTTAGGCTTGCAGAGGGGTAATGTGACATGAAGCTATAGGATTTCTCCAGGTCTGGGGAACCATCCTGCTTCAGAGAGAAGTTCCCACTGATGCTCAGAGGTGGAGTAAGTGGGCCTTCATAAGGGGGTGTACTACAGGCAGGGGGATGACTCCCAAATGATGACTCTCCCAAATTCTTGAATACTTGAGGCTTAAGATGAAGAAGATGTGCTTCCATGTGGCCATAAGGAGGACTAGGGAGCCCTGGAGACTGATAATTGAAGCTGTGGACAGAGACAGTAGAATCACAAATCTGAGATTTTTCCTCTTGCTTCTCCAGGAGAATAGACTGTGGACCCAGCTGGAGACACCCAGCCACCAGGTTGCTTGTAGGCTGAGAGAGCCCTTTACAGAGCATCTCCACAAAACCCTTGCCTTCAGGTGTCTGGCCAGTCTCCAGGACTTCAGACAAAGCCCAAATGTAGTTCCTAGCCAGTCTAAGAGTCTCTATCTTGGAAAGCTTCTGGGTTTTAGAGTAACATGGCATGACTCTCCTGAGGTTGTCTAGGGCGTCATTCAGACCATGCATCCGGGTCCGTTCTCTGGCATTGGCCTTCACTCTTCGAGCCCTGAATCTTTCAAGCCGTGCTTTGGTCATCTTTTTTTTCTTGGGACCTCTTCTCTTAGGTTTTTCCCCATCTTCTTCCTCTTCCTCTTCCTCTTCAATACTGTCATGCTCTTCAGGCAAGTTTCCAAGCATCCCATAAGCACCTGGTCTTCTGTCCTCTGCCTTCATCTCATTTTGAGACGTCAGACTTTTGTCCATGAAGGACTGTGTGTTGACCAGCTCCACTATCTCCTTTGATTTCACAAAAGTTTTTGCCATTTCCAGATTCTGGAAAAGAAAAACAGGAAAAAAAATTAATTCCTGTGAATATCCCACTTGGTTTGATGCTGACTATTCTTCACATATTGTATTTAGAGCACAAACTTTACACTGGTTTTCATTCATAGTTATCTTGTTTATGTCTTCCATTTTAAATGATTAACTCAAGGTTCAAAGAATGCCCAGTACATTCAACTAGTATTTCCACATGATAAGAAAGTCATATATACAAAACAAAAATTGGTTTGATTATTCTTTACAGTGTTACTGTCTATTTGTAGTCTCTGTTTCTTTATTCAATTGGTATTTTACACAAACATCTCCCCATAAACATATAAAGGAAATAGATAAGATGGGATGATTCAATAAATCACCAACATAGAGAAATTTCAGAAAGTGAAAGTTTCTAAAAGAAAATACATAACACATATATTATAAATATTACAAAACAAAATACATACTAAACAGTTAAATGAGTGCACTGCTGAATAAGTACACAATAAGATAAAGGAAAACATGTAGCAAGAGCTTTCAGACTACTTTTATGTGGTCTACAAAGGACGGTTCAATCTCTACCCAGAGGCATTCCAAGTAATAGTCTATATTTCCATTGGCACTGCCAACTGGAGGCTTGAATTATTCTCTAGGAAATGCCTATGTCACAACTGACTGATGTGCCTTATGATCATCAAAGATTTTTCTCACCACTATTGGAAGAGCCTTTTGTTTTGAAATAAATGCTGTCTCATAATAGTGATGGGCATGTGAGTGGCACCGTGTCTTGGAAAATAAGGGGTATCATCACTGGTCATCTATCAAATTTGCCCATTTGTTAAAGTGCGAATTCTTCATTCCCAGTGCATCTTGTGCTGTCAGCCATGACCAAGGTAACAGAACCAAGGTAACTGCAGGCCAGTGGTCCAGCAAGCCCATCCAAAATATTTCAGTGCAAATATTATAAATATACTTCATTAAAATAAAAAAAAATCTGGAACAAATTCAAAACTAAAACGAAACCGGGGACTTTGAATACAAAAAAGCACTCTTTCAGGTAAGCACAGAGAGGCCAGTTCACCTGCCAAATAGATACAGTGCTGTTTTAATCAGAATCTTCTGCGAAAATGTTATCATTCATAAAATAGGCAAAATTGAGTTGTTTAGTAAACTTTTTGCTTTTATATATAGAATGAATTGTTTTGAAATTTGTCAAACAACTTTTAGGTGTACAGTTTACTAAATAAAAGTAACCAATAAGCTCTACAGGGGCATCCCAGTTTATCAGTAGTCTCTAAAACATTAAATTCTCGGGGCTGGGCAGGATGGCTCAGTGGTCTAAAGCGCCTGCTTAGGAAAGCTTAGGCGGCTGCAGGGACCGCGGTTCGATCCCCGGTACCACATGCTGTGCCAGCCCTGCCCTCAGGGCAGGCTGAGCCGGCCATAAAAATAAACAAACAAGGGGGCCAGGGAGATAGCTCAGGGGCACAGACGCCTGCCTGGCAAGTGCAAGGTCATGAGTTCAAATCCCGGTCCTTCAAAATAAATAAATAAATAAATAAATAAATAAATAAATAAATAAATAAATAAAAATAAAACATTAAATTCTCCATCATCTTTGATTATGAGAAAGAGGAGAACATGATAAAGGCTTTCTGATCCTTAAAGCATGAACCTCAAATCAGTGAATGCAGGGATTAGTCCATAGCTTTTAAAAATATAAATCTATGATTTGGTTTGTTGCTGGTAATTGGAGCTTGTTTTCCTTGTAACCTCATTTACCTCCTATCAATAATTAATGTTACCGCATTGTGAAAACAGCCTAGGTTTCATGTTAATCAGCACAGAAATCATGTCAGCTTGACTTACTCACTTAATAAGGCTTCCTGGGTAAGCAGCTTTATTGGAAACACACATTGGAACCTATTGGTCAACTGGCTGCCTGGCCAAGTCAGAAAATCCCACTTTTAATATGGATGATGGAGCTTCTATGCTGAGCTGCACTTCTAACTCGGGCAGATATCCAGAGGGACATTAAAGGACCTAATTAACTTTCTTTTAAAGTAACACAGATCTTCCAGAGGCAGGTGCACTCTGAGGCCAAAAAGGGTTGAGTGGGCTTGGGAAACCTAATGCTCCCAATGTAATTATAATAACATTTGTGTGGCACGTGAAAGTTTTCAGGGCACTTCTCCATCTATTAATTGATACGTTCCTTAGAGCACGTGTTGAGGGAGATGGGATGCTTGTGTCCACTGGATAGTCAGAGTCACTGGGGGCCAGGTCATTCAAGTGATGGAGCTGCAAAGATACAGAGCTGGGGAAGAAGGACATAAAACCCTAAAAGAAAGGCCTTTTTTTCCCTTCTGATTGCATCCCACTTATAAGAGGAAAGCCACTTTGATTTTAGCAGCTATCAATGGAATTAAGTCAACAGGAATGATCTTCAAAGTCAGGTTGGTTTAGATGTACTCAAGAATTTCTTTCTTGTCCAAATGTTTTCACTGTTACTTTCACACCTTTCTTCTCCTTTTTCTTGTCTGTATTCTCCCCACTTTCCCTTCTCCTTTTTGTCCCATCCTCATTATCGCCATTACTCTGAGCCATACTTACATGCATGGAGGGAGGAGAAAAGAAGAAAGGGAAGAAATGAGAAAGAGAGGAAATTATTCTGGCTTGCCTCAGGATCTCAATTCCACGCTACCTTGGGTATTCAGCATTTTGTGCCATCCTTACTTTTATTCCTCTGGACACTTACAAGAGCTCTCAATAGTTGCTCCCGTCAAGAAGTGGGACTAGGACAATAGAACAGACCACTTTTTACATTTGTCATACTTGATGGTTTCTATAACAGATTGCTACTAGGCATGAGGGAAAACAATGAACTGGCTTGGACCAAAGCTATACAAATGAGCAACATATTTTTACCATTGTTCTTTTGTTAACTACGGGAATAATATATTCCCTAGGTTCAAATCTAAACTCTGCCACTTAATAGATAGGTGACTTTCAGTTTTGTAACCTTTGTTTTCCTCAGTCTTCTCCTTTTTAAAATAGCAATAATATTTTTTCTAACTCATAGAATTATTATGAGCACAAAGTGAGTTAATGTACTGAAAGCACTATGAGTAGTACCTGATATAATAAACTCCACATAAATTTTAGGAATAATTTCTTTTAAATTCCATCGTGAGTTTTTCTGACTGCTTGGACAAAAAAATAGGCATAATCATAAAGTGTGCTCAATTCTGACTTCGTGTCAACAAAAGTCATTGGTTCCATTTCAACATTCATTTCAAAAAAAAATCCCTTATGTTTCCAGTCTTCCTATTTCTTGATTAAACTGAACACTAAAGCTCCTATTTTGCCGCAGGGTGGTGGGGCATCAGAATATCAGCTGCCCCCGTTCTATCAACTCGAACTCTTACACTGCATTCAGACAGGTTAACTTCTTCAGTTTTATGTGATTTATAATTAGGAGAATACATTTAGCCGAACACTCCTATTTACTTATGTAAACACTGAGTTCATAAAAGCTCTAAAGGAATTCAGAAAATCATTGTCACTTGGACGTTTTGCCCTTGATAATCAATATGGAAAATATAACTTTCCCACAAAAACCAAATAAGAGGCTCTAGGAAGAAAGTGAAACATCTCCTAAGTAGAAGTAAAAGTCAAAACTCAAAATTTATTTTTCTCTTTTCCTTAAGTAATTTTATGGCATTACAGTGTTAACTGAAGGAAGAAAGAGAAAGCCCAGATCCAGACTTAAGTGTTAAAAATATTTATGGCACAGTTTGGAGTTTTGATAAAAGAAGGTAGGTTCTCCCCAGAACAGGTGCCTAACTCAAATGAAGCTTTTGAACTGTTAGTGAGCCATCTCTGAGCTGTCTCAGAGTTGTACCAAAAAAAAAAAAAAGTAAGACCCTCTTCCATCACTCATTTCTGGAATTAGCACAGATTATTTTCATTATTTTATCCTGAGGATAGCCCTCAGAATAGGAAATGAAAATGTGTTCACATTTCCTACTCCAGGTAGACGTTTTACTTTGTACAACTATTGTAACACACATTAGGGCCAAAAATTATTTTATAGAAAATAAATATGGGAAAATCTGTAGCACTACCTCACAAAGTATTATGATAAATCATCTTAAGGTATTCTCAACTTGTAGGAAAAAAAATTAGCTCTTGGAATATCTAGGAGGCAGACTCCAGTAGGACAGAAGTCAATGCATACTGGTGCTGGGAGCAAAACTCAGCCCCTCCCCCACGAACACACACAAAACATTCTGATCTTATGAAGCTCAGTCTTTTACCTTGGGTTTGTTACCTAAACAATGTTACAGAATTTTCCTCTTAGGATTCTTCAGTGAAATTTCATCTTTAATTTACTCTCCCATTTTTTTTTTCATTTACAAACCTGTTCTAGCAAGATGTCTCAATATTTTCATCACACTGGAAGCCCAGGTTACTCAACATTGCAACCTCGCACCTCTACATAGCATTATTCCTACCTTTTTTTTTTAACTTTGGAGAAGTTTCAAATGGTAAGTGCGTTCGAGGCATTTGTGCATGATTATTTAGAGCCTGGATAGTGTCTTTCACCTTACAAATTGACAGCAGTCCTTTACCACCTGTTCCTAAAACTCTAACTACCACAGGAAGATAGCTGTCCAACCCAGATACTAAGGAATCTGAAGACCAGATAAACTAAATTATTTGCTCAAAGTTTTAGTCTACAATAAAAAGACAGACTTCAGATCAAGAGCTGCTCACAAGCAGCTCTTCTCGGAAGCAATCGGTACTTTGCTGCACTGTCCCTACCAAACTCTTTATACTCTGCTTTTTTATTAGAAAGTATGTACACATGCATGTGCATATACACTTCATATAGCAAAGGCCTGTCATGCTTCAGCTTACATACCTTTAAATCCTAATAGTGAACTTAGCCAGCATGCATGTCGTCTCTGACCCCTTTGTCAAAAAATGAGGCCAGCATTGTACATTTATTAGTATTTTTAAGATATATTTCTTTGGTGGGTAAATAGCAAGTGTAAGTTAGAAAAGGGGAAAATATACTTGGACCATCTTTCTTTTCTGATTTCCTATTTGAAAGAACTAGGAGAAAAGGCATTTCCCCTGCCCCATTCCAATTAATCCAAGGTTTTTTTTGGTTTTTTGTTTTTTTGTTTTTTTGTTTTTTTTTTTTTTAGAAAACCAAGTAGCGAGAATATCCTGCCATAGCTTTGCAAAATACTCTCCCATTCCTTGTTTGATTTTCACTCCCCCTCTCTCCCTTAGTTATGGCTATCATGTAGAGACCAGAGTGGCAGATTGCGTGAATTTTCTAACCAACTTGCTGCATCACTCTGGAAAAGGAGATAAACTTTTGGCTGCTGTTCAGCATTAGTACTATAATGTTGTTGGGCTTGACAACAAAAGAAAGGTAATTTGGTGCTATGAAATTTAGTGAAATTATTAAAATGTGTAGCCATCTTGGGTGATCCTAGAAGACTTTCTCCACTTGTACACTCAAGTTTTCTGAATCTTCCTCCCTCCCCCCTTCTACCAAAAGAGATTTACCTCACCCCAGCCACTGTTCTAGAGCTGCAGGAACTTCCCAAAGAAACTTTAGCAGCCCCCACTACCACCATCCCATCCTGTGGCTCACCTCAGTTAGTGGCAGTTCCCAGGGCAAACTCTGCAAATTTGTGTCCTAGAAGATTCAGAGAAGCCAAGGCCCCCAGACCAAGCAGATCCTGGGAGGAGGAGCCTTCAGCGATCCATAGCAAGCCCAGCAGCTTCCTCTTAGATATTCCTCTGGGTCTGCTTCTCCCAAATGCTACCTATTCTACTCCATGGAGTTCTGATTCTCCTCCAAGACACCTTAGGGCTGATGCCTCCGTTCCTCCTGGTGTTGTCGGTTGCTTCAGGACCTCCCTTGCCTGGCTAGCTCCCAGAGTGGCGCTTTCAGGACCACAGCCTCTGGGCAGCTCCTGTTCTCTGGCGGAGCCACAGATTTGCAGCAGTTTTGATTGCTAGCCCAGCTGACCAGGGAGGGGTGGTGCTGCCCACAGACAAGCTCCTCCTCTCGCCCAGAGAAAGTCACGCCCACTGGAAAGGGTCCCTCTGACCAGGTCCAGCTTTGTCTCTGTGGGTGTGTTTATTTAAACAGGAGTGGAGTAGTCAAGGGGAACGTGGGAGGAGTTGCTGAAGTTGAGGGTTGAAGAGAAAGAGAATGAGAACCCTTGGTGGTTAAAAGAGTGACGCAAGGGGAGCAAACTGGGGAAAGAAAACTGGGGCGAGACTGCGAGTGAGAACGGAGAAGGACACACAGAACTGCTGGCTCGCTCCTGAAAATAATCAGAAAAGGAGAGTTGTGAACACGGCACCAGTGGCTGCTTCTTACATGTGTGAATTAGTGTGCTTTCTCCCCTGTGGAGTATCTGCCTTTTCCTGCTTTTCAACATGTCAAACTTATCCCCCTTAAAACTCTTGGCTTAATTCATGAACGCAGATCAAGCTGTTTGTTGTACCGTTCTTTCCATCTTCTATTCATTTGAAACGTCTTAAAGCAAAACACAAGTGAATAAAACCATTCGCTTAATATTTATTTCCTTGATTTACAAACCGGGTTCCACTATTGTTTTTCAGTCCACCTGAGTTGTATGCATTTGGAAAGAAAGAAGGGTTCTATAATCCCTAAAACTTCTTGGGGATTATAAAGTGAGATTAAGTTCTTAGAAGATGAAAAAGAAAACATCTGGAATAATTTGAAGTGAATATATTGTCGCACACACTCTTTCAGAAACTTAAACAACAGCAAATAGTTGTGAGCTCATTTTAATATATCGAAGATTTTATAACCAGCCATTTAGTGATCCTGAAGAAATATAAAAAGAAATGCTCAGCTTAAATAAACTCGTGCCCCTCTGCGCATCGCTGTTCACAACGGTAAGACGAGTCGATCACTTAGGCTTTTCCTCTCAGTAGCACGATAGAATTCTGAGGCCAACCACAATCTCTGTTTGAGATTTACTTGAGAAAAATTCCCCTGGAGTTTTGGAAATCACTCGCTTTATCAATATAACTGTGACATATGTCTAATAGTGATGAGGGAAATAAGTAAGCTTTGTACACAGAAAGATTTAAAAAAGAAAAAAAGAGAAAGGAAAAGCATTTGTTTGGCTGTTGTTTGTTCCCAGGGATCAAGCCCAGGGCTTCACACATGTTATATGTGTGCATTACCGCTGAGCTACCGCCCCAGCCACAAAAGACAGTTGTATTCTCAGTGAACTTAAAGAATACCTTGGACTTGACATAATTTTTTTTCTATTCTGATATATCATATAACTCTTGTTCTTCACAGAAAAGTGAAGAATAAAAATTAGATTTTTTTAGTTTTCAAATAAGTTATTCATTTTCAACAAAACTTCAAGCTCTTACTATCACTTTGGTATACCTATGCAGGAAAATTTGTTTAGCAAAATCTTAATTTTCTGATTAATTAGGCAACACAAGATAGGAACGATGGGTTTCTGAAAGTCAAATCAGCATTTGCTCCTCAGCCAGAGAGAAGTTATCTATGGAGTAATTTTTATTTAGGTTAGAGCTGCTTAATACTTGTGCGACAAGCCTGTATTGCGTGAATCGATCCCCTGCTTTGTGTCTTCAAAGCCATGTCCATGGATACTTAAAAGTTGAAGGTATTGGTGGTGGTGGTGTCTTGCCTGTGCAATTTCCAGGGGGAGGGGAACGAAAGGTGAACATATTGAGACAAAGATGAGGGTGGGGCCAGAACATTCTGCAGGGGCTCCTTGCTTTCTCTGACAGATGTAAGGGAGTGCATATAATAGGATTAGCCTTCAAAATACATTCAACTGCGTGTGTGTGTGTATGTGTGTGTGTGTGTGTGTGTGTGTGTGTGTGTATACTTGTGCAGCACTGAAGGGAGTAGATGATGCTAAATTTGAATCTGTTTTATTGGGGTCACCCTCTCATCACAACTCCTTGACAGTTGTACTGTTGGTTGTTGAACTCTGAAAGGGCAAGAAGGGGCAATAGGGGGGTGCGCAGTCAGGAAGGGAAAGGGGGAGGTGACTGCCTTAGGAAAAGAGAATGAGGGTTATTTGCATTCATCCCCCCACCACCACCACCACCACATGGCTACTGGGCCAGAGGGCCAATTCCCCAGCCCTTGCTTCTTTCTCTGCTGCTTTTTGTAAAGCTCTAAACTAACCTGTTCGAACCATCTGCTGAGTGGAGAAAATGAGACCGGCACTGGGTTGCTGGCCCACAAGCCTGACGCCGGGAGCCACTGGAGCAGAGAAGAGTGAGGCAACAGGCAGATTTATGGGCAGCAGGCTGCTCCCCCCTCCAAGGCCCCTCTGCTAGGAGACAGCCTGATAATCCATCAACCCCACTAATGAATTAATTAGTATTCCCACTAATCCTGGCCCCCAGAGGAGACCTGCCTGTAGGCCCCTAAGGGGGTTAGAAATTGCCTTCTCTGGCCAGACACTGAAGACCTGAGACCAGTGTCTAACATTAGGCCCCAGGGTGCTAAGATGCAAACCACAGATCCTGTTGCCAACAGCCCCCAGATGTCCATCCTTCTCACCTTCC
Source organism: Myocastor coypus (assembly GCA_004027025.1). Lineage (NCBI taxonomy): Eukaryota > Metazoa > Chordata > Mammalia > Rodentia > Myocastoridae > Myocastor > Myocastor coypus. The sequence goes on from PVJA010056519.1 coordinate 9,877, forward strand.
CTTGGCAGAACACGTGCTTTGCTGAATGAAAATGAAGGCTGCCAAACAAATGGGGTCCAGAAACACAAATCAGGACCTATAGGAAGTAGGAAGGTGAACTTCTAAGAAAAAAAAAAAAAAAATGATTCAGCTGTTCATATTCAGAATAAAACCTCAGCAGATCCGGGGATAAAGGACAGGGTAGAAAGAGTTGGGGCCAAAGGAAAAAGAAACACAGTCTCTGACTCGAAAAGCTTAGTGCTGCTGTAGTAACGTGGTACAGATTCAAAATAATTATGAAGTTAAAAACAAGGTCATATGTAACATGAACTTCTCCTGAAAATAGACTGGAATAAAGCACAGGAGTGTCAGCTGAGTTTCCAAAGAGTCTAGAAAACGACAATGGGGAAATTTAATAGCCCGTCCTTACAACTTTGAAGCCCTTCATTCTTTTCACAGGTTTGTCTGCAGTGGAGGGAAAAAAGCAAAGCTTAAGAGTGAGGAAAGCTGTGGTCTCCTCCACCTGACTTCGTCTCTACGTGACTGTGATAAGCACTCTCACCTCTCTGGGCTTCAGGTTCCTTCCAGCTCTGACGGTCAGTGATGGGGACATAGCTAAACTGCACAATTACCTTTTGGGTTTTTTGTTTGTTTGTTTGTTTGTTTGTTTGGATTTTTTTTGGTGCTTTAAACAAGTTATTTAACTGAAATGGACTTACATTTGTTTCTGAAGTGACTTCCATTTATTTGAATACATCTTTTCCCAATGGTGATTTACAAGATCTTCAAGCCAATATAAATATTTTATAAATATTTGGGTATATACCTGCACAATACCTCAGCAATACTTTTCAGCAAGAAAACACTGAAGAGTAAAGACCAGACACAATTACTCACTACAGTGAAAATCTGCTGAGATATGTTTGAGGTAAGAAGG
>PVJA010056520.1:0-10823 GCA_004027025.1 Myocastor coypus
GAAGGGGTTGGTCTTCAGTCTTCACTAATTAGTATTTATTTCTGGGAAGAGCACCTTCAGCACCCAGAGCTGAGCTGAGGAACAGGCTACAATGTTGATGAAAGCCTCATAGAGGGCAGGGCCAAGGGTGCTCTGTGATGGCCATGAGGCCTGGCAAGAGGGAGGTGGGGAGGCACTGAGGAGGTGGCACTCAGCTGACCCCAACTGCTGGAAAGGCTAGCAAGCAAAGCCAGGGAGCCAAGCACTGCAGGCCACAGAGCTGCTGCCTGGGAAGGAAGGAGCCCCCTGCTATCCAGTACCAGAAGGAAACAACTTGGTGTCTCACATGACCACCCCTTCCCGTTTGCCTCGGCAGACCTGCTTGAAAAATGCAACTGAAGAAAGACTGCTTGTCACCTCTGAGTGCCCGAGTCATCACGGGTGGGGTGGGAGGAACACACCAGCATGGCTCCTGCCATAGATGTCAACAAGGGCAGGAAGCCCCAGTCCCATGTAGTGACCTAGCACTGTAGTAATCCCAGCCCTACTGAGGCTGAGGCAGGAAGATCACTGTTTGGAGGTCCCATGAGCCACATGGAGAGTTCAAGGCTAACCTGAATCACATAGGCAGACTCTGTCTCAGAATTTGCCATCCTCGACAGATTCTCTACAGTCTCTCCTCTTGCCCTTAGGGGTGTATGTACCAAGTCTGCCAGTGCCAAGCCTCTTACAGTCTCTGATAGTGTTGGGCTATTTATACCTCTTGTAGAAGGTGGACTAGGGAGTGACTTGAGTTGGAAGGGAAACTGGGCCTTGTGCAGGCAAGGCAAGCACTGTGGTGTTGAGGTACAGCCCTACCCTGGAGAAAGTTTACTTTATAAACTAGGTGTGGTGACTTGCCCCTGTAATCCCAGCTCTTGGGAGGCTGAGGCAGGAGGATTGGTGCGAGTTCGAGACCAGCCTGGGCTACAAAAGTGAGCTCAAGGCCAGCCTCAACTACATAGAGAAACCCTGTCTCAAAAAAGTGAAAAAAAAAAAAAATTTTTTTTTTTTTTTTGGTACTGGGGCTAGAACTCAGGATCTTGCACTTGCCAGGCAGGTACTTATTCTACTGAGCTATTTCTCCAGCCCCAGTAGTAAAATATTGATTGATAGAGTGTAATAAGGGGAATATTGTAACACTTTACTGCAGCAGTTCTCAACCTGTGGGTCGCAACCCCAGTGGGGGTCAAATGACCAAAACACAGGGATCTCCTAAAGCCATCAGAAAATACATATTTAAACCTATGCTATGCCATGGTGAAATGTTATTTATTGAAATTAGTAATTTGAAGTAGCCACCAAAATTATTTTTTGGGGTCACCACAACATGAGGAACTGTATTGTGGGGTCACGGCATTAGAAAGGTTGAGAACTGCTTCACTGTAACAGAAGTTATGCGCTGTGGTCTCTTATTGTCCTCTGGCCTTTGCCCTTAGAAGAAACAGTCTGTCCTCTTTGCTGTAGTTAACTGCAGCATATTACTCTTGTGCTGTAGGACAATTTTCAAGTAAACTAAGGGTTACTGGAACACAAACACTGACAATCTGGGGGCTGGTTACTAAGTGACAAGGGGTGGGTAGCACAGGTAACATGGAAATGCTGGACAGACAGTCTGACAATCACCATCCAGGTGACATCAGATTTCAAATACAGTGTGGAATCAAGCTCATTTTAAAACTTGAGAATTGATTATTTTTGGAAGTTTCTTTAGCACCTTTTTGTTGTTTTGTTTTGTTGTACTGGGAATCAAATCCAGAGCTTTTGCCCTGAGCTACATCCCTAGCCCTTTTTAATTTTGAGGCAGGATCTTGCTTAATTGCCCAAGCAGCACTCAAATCTGGGATCCTCCTGCCTTAGCTTCCTACAGTGCCAGAATTACAGGTGTGCACCTCCACAACCAGAGTGTTTGGAGATTTCTAGAAGGCATCTAGACTTTTTTTTTTTTTTTTTGTAACTATTACTTTTTTTTTTCTTGTTTCAGAACTTTTGTTTGTTTATTCACTCATTTTCATGGCCGGCTCAGCCCACCCTGAGGGCAGGGCCGGCACAGCATGTGGTGCCGGGGATCGGGGATCCAACCGCAGTTCCTAAAGTCGCCCAAGCTTTCCCAAGCAGGCGCTTTAGACCACTGAGCCGTCCCTCTGAGCCCCGGCAGCTAGACTTCTGGACCTGGAGCTCAGGAGAGGTCATCACTTTCCCCACCCACCCTTCAATCACTTCTTTTACATGCACAGAAAGGAACATGGATTTGTGGATGGCCTTTGCCCAGGTGTGTAGAGATTTTTTTAATATCTACCTGATGGGGCTGGGGAGATAGCTCCGAGGCACAAGTGCCTGCTGGGCAAGTGCAAGGTCGTGAGTTCGAACCCTGGTCCCACAAAAAAAAAAAAAAAAAAATATCTACCTGGTATGGTTTATGTCTAGTTGTCCCCGCAAAGCCTCATGCAATCATGGCACCGGGACTTCTATAGATTGAGACTTGACTCATGAGGCACTAGGCTTATGTGTTTTAGTACTGATGGGATTACGGGTCTGAGTACTTTTAGGATTATGGGTATAGCCTAAGGCAGATAGGCTGAGGCAGAGAGCCTGAATGTAATATAAAGAGAGACAGACTCAGGCTGTTGCTCTGCTACCCTGTTTGGTTGGCTGCCTCTGTCACCATTTTGTTGCTGTTCTGCCTCCATGAGCTGGATGCTCTCTGCCCTGCTCCACTCAGCCTTGGGCCAGCTGAATATGGATTGAAACCTCCACAAACTGTGAGCTAAATAAACCTTTCCTTCCTTCATTCTGAGTGTCAGATATTTGTCCCAGCAATGATAGAAGAGTAAGACACTACCTCATCTTCAGGTTAATCTCTCTCTCCCCTTGTATTTTGTTTTTCTTTGAGAGAGAAGGCCTAGCTTATAGTTCAAGCTGGCCTTGACTCACTGTGTAGCCAGTGTGAGCCTTGAACCCTTACTGAGCTTCCTGCCTCAGCCTCTGGAGGGCACACATACACTGCTGTGCCCAGCTTCAAGTTTCTTCTGTTCCATTAACTCACACCACTTACTCATATTATCCAAAATTACTGAAGTGACTCTATACCCAGTAATTTCTTTTTCTTCAGTAATATTCCTATAGCCTAGCTGAGGAATTTATCCTTTTGCCTAAAGGGAGAGAGAAAGGAGCAGGTGTGGAGGAACATGGGGCAGGAGCTCTCAAACTCCTCCAGGGGCCTCACACCACAGGCAGGCGGTGGCCTCCTAGCCTCTCAGCTTCAGAGGCGCCTGAGGCTTGAGGAGTTGAGCCTCACAGGAGTTGGGACACCGCCTCTGTCCTCCTTAGGAATCCTGTCTCACACATCCAGGACACAGGAGGAGGTTCTAACTGCTGCTCCTTCTCATCCCTTTCCTTTCCTTTCTTCCTCTTCCTCCTTCTCTTCCTCCTCTTCTTCATCTTTGGACTGAATCTAGGAGTTCCTTGGTCCCCCATATATAGATACAGATATAGATATAGATATAGATATAGATATAGATATAGATATAGATATAGATATAGATATAGATATAGATATAGTTATAGTGAGCACAAGAATCTTGCCAAGTTGAGATATTGCCTCAAACTTTCTCCCCCTGGGTCCTGGGGATTGAGCACAGGACCTACCAATGAACTATTACATCCTCAACCCCCCTCCCCAATTGCAGTCCTACCTCACCTTCCTGAGTAGGTAACTAAGAATATTGGCTTGCATCACCACACTTGGCTTTTCTAGAAATCTTTTGTTAGTTTGGTTGGCTGGTTAGTTTTGGGGTTTTGGGGACAGTTTTATTCTATAGTCCAGGCTGGCCTTGAACTCCCAGCAATTCTCCTGCCTCAGCCTTCAAAGTGCTAGGCTTGAGAGTGCTCTAGCACACCTGGCCTCTGCGAATCTTGACACTTCAGTGAACAAAGAGCTGGCTGTACCCTTGTTGGGCCTTGTGGAATTGAAAGAAGCCTAAGGTGAGAAGAGCTAGGCCCATCCCTAACTGGCTGTGTCACTCACAGACAGGTGTAGTGGGTAATCCACTTTCTCTCATCTAAAACTATAGAATAAATAGCACCTGTTCTATCTTTTTTTTTTTAATAAATAAATTTAGGACAAAGTCTACAGGGTATACAGGGTCTCACTACACCACAACTGGATTTGTGATTCTCCTGTTTTCAGCCTCCCAATTGCTGGGATTACAGGCATGTGCCACTACATCTAGTCTCCATCACTGCCTCAGCATGTCCCTGGGGTGGGGTCAGCATGGCACACTGGGGATCAAGGATCAAATACTGGCTGCTGAGCTCTGCCGAAATAGGCATTTTAGTCTGCTGAATTATCTGGCTGGCCCTGTCCTATCTTTTTAAATTATATTCATTAACTGATAATCTTTTCTTGCTTTTATTTATTTACTTTTTAAAAATTTTTATTTTTTATTTTATTTTTTTCTTGTTTCAGAACTTTTGTTTGTTTATTTATCTATTTTGATGGCTGTCTCATCCTGCCCTAAGGGCAGGGCTGGTGCAGCATGTGGTGCCAGGGATCAAACCGCAGCCTCTGGAGCCACCCAAGCTTTCCTAAGCAGGTGCTTTAGACCACTGAGCCATCCCACCAGGCCCCTGTCCTGTCTTTTTTTATGGGATTCCTATGAAAATTAAATGTGAAAGTATTTGTAAAAGCCCTTCGAAAGGGTGTTAAATCACCCAAAATATGAAGTATTGTGATCACTTTGCAAGAGCAAACTATAGAAAAGAAGGGCTGTGGTCTCCTGTCTATGTGCTTAGGCTGGTTTTTTTTTTTTGTTTTTTTTTTTTTAACTTTTTTTTTTTTCTTGTTTCAGAACTTTTGTTTGTTTATTTATTTTTATGGCCGGCTCAGCCTGCCCTGAGGGCAGGGCTGGCACAGCTTGTGGTGCCAGGGTTCAAACCACGGTCCCTGCAGCCGCCCAAGCTTTCCTAAGCAGGCGCTTTAGACCACTGAGCCATCCTGCTGGGCTGTCTTTTAAGTTGTTTGTTTCGTTTTGAGACAAGGTCTACAGTGTAGGCTGGCTTTGAACTTCCTATATAGCCCAGACTGGCCTTAAACTCAGAATGATCCTCCAGCCTCCTCCTTCCAAGTGCTAGAATTACAGGTGTGGGATACCTCACCTAGTAGTCTTTTTTTTTTGTGGCACTGAATTCAAACTTATGACTTTTCACTTGCCCGGCAGGCGCTTGTGCCAAGGAGCTATCTACCCAGCCCCATCTATTGGGTTTTTTTATATTTATTATTATTTTTTTTTTTTTTTGGCGGGACCGGGGTTCAAATATCTATTGGGTTTTTGAGACAGAGTCTCACTATGTAGTTCAGAATGGCCATGAACACACTATGTAGCCTAGAGTAGCTATAAACCTTTTGATTTTCCTGAATTACAGGATTACAGGCATGCACTACTCCTCCCCTCCCAACATATTTCACTAGTCATTCTATCCTGAACACAGGCAGACAAGAGATAGTCAATAGCTATCAATTCACACCTGTATAGGCAAACCATCTTTTCTGAGATCTTTCTGAATTCTTGACCCAGAATGTGTACACACATAAAATGCTGGAAGGAAGGAAACTAGTTTAATATATGAGTCTGGAGCTCAAAGAAGAGTCTGGGTTAAACACATAAACTTGAACATTGTTTGAATAGAATTGGTGTACTTATTTAGTTTTGTTTCATTTTGTTTGGGATAATAGGGATATAGGCCAGGGGCATTTTCTGGGATTATAGGCATGAACCACCACACCCAGCTTCGATGGTCCTCTCACTGTGCCCCAGAACTGGAGTCAGCACACCAGAGATTGAACCTCAGCTGCTGCATTCTGCCTAAGCAGTTGCTTTAGAATTTTTTTTTAAATTTTAATTTTAATTTTTTTATTTTTTTGCCTTTTTGAGACAGGGTCTCCCTATGCAGTTCAGGCTGGTCTAGAACTCACATTGATCCTCCTGCCTCAGCCTCCCGAGTGCTGAGATTACAGGCGTGCACCACCACGCCCGGCTTTAATTTTTAATTCTTTTATTTTTTTCTAAACTTTATATTATGGCTATCTCAGCCTGCCCCAGGACTGGGGCTGACACAGCATGTGGTGCCAGAGATCCAACTGCAGTCTCTGCCGTTGCCTAAGCTTGAGCTAAGCAGATGCTTTAGACTGCTGAGCTATCTTGCTGGCCTTAGAATTTTCTTTTCTTTCTTTCTTTCGTTCTTTCTTTCTTTCTTTCTTTCTTTCTTTCTTTCTTTCTTTCTTTCTTTTTTTTTTTTCACGCCAACCATGCCACGAGATGTGTTTTATTTTCATTCAACATACAAATAATTAGCCGAGCATGGTGGCGCATGCCTGTAATCCCAGCACTTGGGAGGCTGAGGCAGGAGTATCAGTGTGAGTTCGAGACCAGCCTGGGTTACAAAAGTGAGCTCGAGGCCAGCCTGAACTGCATAGCGAGACCCTGTCTCAAAAAGACAAAGAAAAAACAAACAAACAAACAAACAAATAATTTTCTATAGTGCCCCAGGGCAAACCAGAGTATTTGGCAGTCCCATTGGGGGAGAGTGGACCTCAGAGACCCAGAGGCCAGTGGCATTGGCGCGGAATGTCGGGTTCACAGTGCAGTTTGTGGCTTGTGTCCATCTTGGAAGTGGCTCTTCCTCCACATATCATGACTGGGGGAAGGGGGGGCCTTGGAGATGACAGGGGCAGGGAATCCTCTGGGCTCTTAGAAAATCTCACTCTGCTTTTCCTGCTCAGTGGTCTCTTTTGTCGGCAGGGTATTCTCCTGCATCTCTGTCTTTTTCAGCTTGGTCTTATCAAAGCTGGCGATTTCCCCCATGTCTGGTTTGCCTGCCGTTTTCTTAAAACAATCCAAAGTGTCTCGCTCCGAGCCAGAGCTCCTGGTGCTCCCACTCACGTCGCTGCAGGAAGAGACCTAGAGTTTTATTTTATTTTTATTTATTTTATTTTTTTTTAGAATTTTATGTTTTTAAAGAAAGATATTTATTTGTCTTTTTTTTTTCTTATTTCAGAACCTTTGTTTATTCATTCATTTTTATGGCCGGCTCAGCCAGCCCCGAGGAAAGGGCTGGCGCAGCATGTGGTGCCCGGGATCGAACCACGGTCCCTGAAGCCGCCCAAACTTCCCCAAGCAGGCGCTCTAGACCATTGGGCCATCCCGCCAGGCCCCTTATTTGTCTTTTGGAGACAGAGTCTCATTATGCAGTTCAGGCTGGCCTTGAGCCCACATTTTTTTTTTTTTTTTATACCAGATATTGAACTCAGGATCTTACACTTGTGAGGTAGGCACTTTTATACCACTGAGTTATCCGTTGGGTGTGTGCTCAACCATTTTTAAAAATCTTTTTTAGTTTTTCAGAATTTATATTTATTTATTTGATACAGGGTCTTGCTCTGCAGCTTAGGCTCATACTGATCTTTCAGTCTCAGGCTCCCCACTGTTGGGATTACAGTCATGTGCCGCAACACCTAGTTCAGGGGCCAGCATGACTCCAGGCGGCACAGCATGTGGTATCAGGGATGGAACCCAGGTCCTTGCACTTGCCAGACAGATTCTTTGACACTGAGCTAGCTCCCCAGTCCAAAAAATCTTTATTTTGTGACAGTGTTGAAGTCACTACAGTGCTTAGGCTAGGCTCAAACTTGTAATTTTCTTGCTTTAGCCTCCCGGAGTACTGGGATTATAGGTACACACTAATAGGATGTTCTGTGGCTTTCTTCTCAAGGCAAAGTTTTTCACTTTTGTAATTTTGAGGTCACAAAGGTAGAGTCCTGCTTCTTCTTGTGGTGTCCTCAGGTCATCTTTTCTATTCTGTTCCTTCTCAGCAACCAAGATTTCTGCTCTTTGGAGTCCACAGCTTTACTTGACCTTCTTTTCTGACCAGGCTCACAATGTTTGAAACTGTTCTGCTGGCCTCTTTGCTCTTGATTGTCCACATAGATCTGGCTAAAAGTCCTCAACAGTAGCCATGCTATCACCTCAACATTAGACTGCTTTGAAATATTTTTTCTGCCAGATTAATTAGTCTACAACCCTTGTTGACTTTTTTTTTTTTTTTTTTTTTTTTTTTTTTTTTTTTTTTTTTTTTTTTGATAGTCTACAACCCTTAATCTTAGTCTCAGACAGTCTCTGGACAGGAGCAAAATGCTAGCAAACTTTCTCTCAATGTGTAGCACACATTTTCTGGAGTCCAAGAGCCAGTGTAGTCCTTTCTCCCAGGAGCCTGGTCCTTACTAGCAGGATTCTTAACAGCCTTCTGGTCTTCTGACCAGAATTTCCCATCAGCTATAGCCTAAATAAGGCATTTGAGCTCTACTTTTTGAACTGGAATCTCTAAACCTTCCCTTACTCTTCTACTTTCCACGAGCCAGTTCCATAGACTCTTGAGTTACATGACCAGAGTTCAATCAAAGCAGTGACTCCACTTCTCTTTTTATTTTTGTTTTTTGAGACAGATCTCACTTTGTAGTTTAGGCTATCCCTGAACCATCTATGTATTCCAGACTAGCCTCCAACTCTCATCATCCTCATGCCTCAGGCTCCTGAACTCTGTGATTACTGGTGTGACTTCTGGTACCAATATTTGTCTTAAATACTTTTCTCATTGCTGAGACAAAATAGCAAACATCCAATGTTAATGGAAGAAAGGGGGTTTCTTTAGCTTACAGTTTGTAGAGGTTTCAGTCCATAATTGGCTGGTTCCAAGTCAGGGTGACATGGCAGAGGGGCGGGCACTGCAGAGGAGAAACAGTTCATGGCAGAGAGAAAGTAGCAAAACAACAAGGGCTGACTACAGATAGCTCTTTGTATCTCTTATATTTTATACAGACTACTTAGGGCAAGTATCACTCACATCCTTATTCCTAGTGTCCTCAATCCCAGTATTGTACCATGAATCAATCCCAGTGTCACACATTCTAGATGCAGCCACCTCTGTAAAAGTCCTACTTATGACCAAGTGAGGCTTTTGGGGGACATCTGAACATAAACCATAACGGGAACCCTGTCTCAGAAACAACAACAAATAAAAAAGATGACAAATGAAGTGAGGGACTCATTCTAAGTATTTATTCACCTATTGTTTGTTTTTGAGACAGGGTTTCCCTATGTAGTTCAGGATGGCCTGGACTCTCTATGTAACCCAGTCTGGCCTCTAACTCCAGGAGATCCTCTTGCCTCAGCCTTCCACATGCTGGGATTACAGGTGTGCATCACCAGGCCTACCTCCATTTTTGCTTTATTAAGGTAGGGTCTTGCTATGTAGTTTAGGCTACAAACTCACTTTGTAGCCTAGGCTGGTGTCTAACTTGGGGTGATCTTCCTGCCTTTTACCTCTCTAGTGCTGGGTTTAGCAAAAAATCATTATTGAGTCCTTGACTATACCTACCTGGGATTTTTCTTGTTACTAGATGTATTTTATAAGACAGGTCTGGGGTACAGCAAGGCGGTCTGTCATGAACAGCAGTAGGTCACAGGCCTTCAGTGCAGCTCAGAAATACAGTATTTGGGAATATGCATGAACCCTTGGGTTCAATCTTTAGCAACCCTCAACAAAAGTAAGAAATTAGTTGGATGCAGTGCTATGTGCTTGCCATCTCAACACTCAGGGAAATTGAGGCAGGAGGATCCCAAGTTTTGAATTCTACCTGACAACATATGGAAATTGTCTCAAAATTACAAGAATAGGACCAGGGATATAGCTCAGGGGTGTGTGCAGTGAATGTGAGGTCCTGAGTTCAATTCCTAGTACTAATTAATTAAAATAAAAATTTGTAAAGGCCTAGGATGTAGCTCAGTGGTAGAACTCCCCTGAATTTAACACCCCAGTACTGCAAAAGAAAATGAAGTAGCTGGGTGTGGTGGCTCACGCCTGTAATCCCAGCACTCGGGAGGCTGAGGCAGGAGGATTGGTGTGAGTTCGAGACCAGCCTGGGCTACAAAAGTGAGCTCAGGACCAGCCTCAACTGCATAGCGAGACCCTGTCTCAAAAAGACAAAAAAAAAAAGAAAATGAAGTTAATTATAAGGGGAGTGGTTAATAATGTTTTCAAAATAGTCTTCAGACTGATATTCTCCAGTACTGCTTGTAGCTATATGACTTTCCAGAAAAGCAAGTCTTTGATGCAGCTGCCCGTGATGGCGCACATCTGCAACACCAGGATGAGACAGAGTTAAAAGTTTAACAACTTTTAACTTCATGGCTTTCAGTGCTACCAGTGATCATAGATGAATTTTGTTTTGAGTTCACACATACACAACCCCTACCAATCCTGTTCTCTTGGTTTCCAGTGAGGAAGGAAAGGTCTGTGAGATTGGGTCAGCTGTCTGGACAGCTCAGAGAGCACCTGATATCCCTCTGATGATGGCTTTGGCTCAGACCAGGACACCTGCCCTGTCCCTGGATGAAAGCCAGGCCACAGGTGAACGCAGCACAGGTGTACATTCTGGGCCTCAGGAGGAAGCCAACAAGGCTGGGTGAGAACAGGCTGGGAGTTCACTGTGGGTCACCTGGGGACTTCTTACCTCTCTGCAGAAATACAGCTGTGCCACTGCTCCTACCTTTCTAAGCAAGGGGAAATATTTCCCTGCATTGGGGGATAACTGGGCATCAGAAATTGAGGAAGCAGGAAGGATGAGACAGGTCCTGACTGGGGTGGTGTGAGGTGGAATGCCCAGTCTTCTCAGGGGAAACCCAAGCTGGCCATGCCGAATAGGTGACCAAGGCCAGGCCAGGCGTCCTGAGATCTTTTTTTTTTTTTAA
>PVJA010056521.1:0-10786 GCA_004027025.1 Myocastor coypus
CCTGTGCTTGTCAGGCAAGCACTTATCCTACTGAGCCATTGTCCTAGCCCTAAAAAGAGTTAAGTTTTGATGTATCCAATTTATTCATTTCTTTTCAGTATTGCAGATGGAGCCCAGGGGCTTTCATCTGCTAGTTAAGTACTCTACTGCTGAATATCTACCTTCCCAGCCCTTCTTAGGGTTTGAGGTTAGACCCCACCAAGTTACACAGACCGTCCTCAGGCTTGTGATCTGCCTGTCACCCTCTCAAGTGGCTGGCATGGTAGGCATAAGCTCCCTTTTCTTGCTATTTTAACTTTTTTGACTGTGCTTTTGGTGCTATATCCAAGAAATAGTTGCCAAATCAATGTTATGAAACTTTGATTCCTCTTGGATTAATTTTTATGTTTGAATATGGTAAGGAAACAACTTCATTCTTTTTCATGTGAAAATCCAAGTAAATAAAACTATCTGTATGGCCAGCCTTTCTATACTTAAAGCTGAGAATGGGAAATCAATCCTTGGATCTAAATTGAGTTTATGACTCCCTAAAGAACAGAACTTGCAGGCTCCTTACCTGGGCCCTGCTATCTATGGCAAAGCATGGTTATGGGATGCAGACTGAAATACTGACTTGTGGAAAGTTCCATTGCATATAATAGGTCTGCAGGACACTTCAGGTGGGGTGCATGCATGTCCCAGAATGCCCAATGCAAACATTCTGTGCTTAAGAATTACTGTCTTATTTGTCATGAAAAATTTCACTTTATCTCCCCTCTTGCACCTAGCACCTTCACCTAGGTTTTGAGAATTCACTGGAAGCACACATGTACATACACACACACACACACACACACACACACACACACACACACACACACATACACATGCACCCATGCACACAATACACACAGACACACTCCACCCCTAAAAGACCAGAGTAGTCAACCCCTCTGCACCTACTTTTGGCAAATGAGGTATAGAAGCTGATTGATAAATGTTTTTCCCTCCCACACAATAGTTAGCATTCTCGGGTGCACTACAGAAGGCTTCTCAAACACCAGTCATTTGGAGTCGTGGCCACCATGGCAACTCGTCCTCATTTTGCTCCTTTCCAGCCCCCTCTTCAGCACTAGCTGCTCCGTGGTGTCCCTTCTCAAGTAAACTACCATTACACAAGCCTTTGTGTCCTACTCTGCTCTCTGGGGAAGTCCAGCTAAGGCAGATGTAGAATTATGAAGTTAGGGCGCCTTGTTCGCAGTAATATACCTACCTGCCCACAGGGATATCCTGTCTTCTGTCTTTGACTGAAAGTGAATGGAAGGCAAAAGATGATGGAAAATCTGGAGGTGATTTTCTATGACTATCATTGAATTCCTCTGTCACACTGTTGTGTCATTGCAAGGGACAGACCAGCTACTTCGAAGCACACTGGAAAAGGAAAACTGAGCAATGATGTCCACAGGAACGGATTTCTCCATGTGCCCTGGTTACATGCGAGAGTTCTCTGCACAGGCAGTGCTTCTGTGAGCAAGCTGACCCATAAAGAACCTTCTTGCTGACGCGGGATGAGTGGCAGTTTCCTGGGAAGATACACGAAGTGGCACAGCTTTATCTAATGCCAGGAACAGAAGGGAAAGGAAAACCTGAAGCACTGGGAGGATCGCTAATCTGTGAGGTTAGAAACCACCCTGGTCAGCTCTGTCACCAAGACAAGTGACAGCTCAGAGGCTTCCAAAGCCCTGTGGCCTGCCAGCTCACTGGGCAAACAAGTGCCTGGATTTTGGCTTGACCTGAGATTGCAGGGGCTGCAGCAGCGTAGGCCTCGAGGCTCCAGGAAGGGTCTTCCATAACGCTGGCCTCTGGAAGGCTGCTGAATAGCAAGGCAAAGACATTGTTACCAGGCCACCCAGAAAAAGGGACAAGCTGAAGTTGCACCCCCTTGCAAAAGTAGGATACGTGTAGCAAGCTCACACACACAGCAGACGCTTTTCACAGCGCTCCACTATCATAACTCTGAGGGTCCTTGGTAAACACACCAAGATGGTTTTAAATCATCTTCATTACATCTCTGGTCCTTTGTTACTTGACATCCACGAACACTTAGTAATATTGGCATCACCTACAAGCTCATTGGAAACAGAATCTCCCTTCCATTCCAGAGCCACTTGATCAGTCTGCGGCTCCTAAGAAGACTGCTGCTTGCTTCTCACGCTCCTCGGGGCTTGTTGTTGGTGGATCACTTGGGGTTGCACACATTTTCTGACTGGCTCAGGACTTTTTGCCAAAAGAGGACAGACACAACTCCTCCAGGCATCTTGGGCAGGGGCGTTGGTTGTTATGAAGAGGCCATTAACATTTAATAAGCAGGTGCCAGGATGCTAAATGTCACACAAAGTGCGGGATGGCTCCACAGAGGACAGAATTGCTGCCCAAATGACAGTAGTGTTCCTAGAAAGGACCACATTAGCAGTTCCTTCATCTGCCAAATAAGCGTGTGGGCTACATGGATTCCAGTGCTCTCCCTGGCCGTAAGAAACTTTTGTTCTATGTTGTCTTTACAGTCATTAAGAAAATGTTCATTGCTCTCTTTAATTATGGCTTCTGTAAGTCTGAATCATTTAGACAATCCAGTGGAACCAGTCATGGAGGTTAACCATCCATTTATGTCATTCTCTGCTAAGTATAAGTTGCCCCTTCAAGTTAAAGTTCTTTTAGTTAATTAAACATATGTGTTACTTGTGGTGCTGATAAAACAAAGCAGCCTGGAAATGCAGTCAGGAAAGTGATGCTCTCGTCAGCAACTCAAGGCCACCAGTGCCCTGCCTCAGTTCAGCTGAGGCTCCCCCACCCACAGAAGATCTTGCTGGGCTGGCATGGGAATAAGGGTATTGTAAGAGACACAGGTCTCTAGCAGCTGTTTACACATTGTCTCCAGCAAGAGAGCCCCAGACTACAGACACACGGAGTGTCCTAAGCAAGGCTGGGTAAGCTCGAGGCACAGGGGCTGCTCTGAATGTGTGGGCCTGGTGGAGCAGACTGAGTAGGGCTAGGACTGCCAGGACCTAAGGAGACAGTGAAGAAGTAATCAGGCTCCTCTGGATCCGGTGCCCCCATTTGAAACTGGAAACATGAGTTAATTGCTATTTGCCCTTCTATCAAGACCCGTCCATTAAGAATGCGAACTTCTCAGACGAAAGGCAGCATTTACCTGTAAAGTGCTGCTAATGTTTATCCCTGCACTATAGTGATGTGTATGACAGGTATGGAAGTTAGGAAACTGGATCCCAGGAAAAAGGCTTCTCAACCCTCACAGCTAGAGGAGAAAGCAATCATAGCCTAGAGAAGATTCTATTTGCTGCACTCATTTGCCCTGGGATTCTGCGTTAGCAGCGTGTGTCGGTATGGTAATTATATCAAGTCCTAGCCAGATAAGTCAATGGCATGGATGTAAATACAGGCTTTCATGTTTGTATGCACTTCCTCTGTATAAGTATGTTGACGGCTGGTGACTGATCTGAACAAATAGGGGAAACAATACAGAGATCTACAGTTCTGTCCCATGCTTAGACTCCAAGTCACGTGACAGTGCACTAGTTGGGTCTTAATATAACCTGATCAAAAGCATTCAATTTTTGTGAAGAGACTGGAAAAAACAGTTGATTAAAGTTGCTAAAAATGCATGGGCTGGCGAGAAATCTCAGCCTACTAAGCGCCTGCCTAGGCAAGCGCAGGGACTGGGGTTCAATCCCTGGTAGCACATGCTGTGCCATCCCTGCCCCCGGGCCCACTGAATTTCTGCCGAGACCGGATGTAGTGCACACACCTGTAATCCCAGCACTAGGGAGTCTGAAAACAGGAGGATCAGTACGAGTCCAAGCTGAGCAGTGAGGCCCTTCACCATAAATTTTTTTTTTTTAAAAATGCACACATGTGTTAATGTTGTACTTTAACATAAAATGTATAAATGCACACAATTTCATAATCAGTCCTTATTCAAAAATTTTTCTCCAAGTCTGCTGATTTTTTGAGAGTCGATGACTACGTCGCTTTTTTTTTTTTTTTTTTTTTTTTTTTTTTTTTTTCCATGACCAGGGTTTGACCTCACAACCTGAACTTGATGACTACATTTTTACATAAGTAATATCTAGAATGTATTTGCTGTAACATCTGGTTTTTATCTTCTCTTCCAGTGCTGGGATGGAAGCCAAGTTTTCTTCAGATAAGAACCGAGCTATTCTTTAAAGTGGACCAAGCTAGATTCACTCTTGGGATAATGTTGGTGCAGATTCCCAGATTTTGGCTTACTGTTTTCTGATGTTCTGAGTTATCTTGTCAACAATTTTTCAAACTCTGAATCTTTCCAAAGGACTCCATTTAGCTTTCATGGAGACAATGGCTCTTTTCTTCATGCTCATATTTACATTTGTCCTAAAGTAGTTTAAATTACACAATTACAATAACAAGTTCAACTGGCACAAGTGAATTAAGTAATCACGACTGACTCGATAAGCTTGTTTCTCCAGACATGTGGGAGCAGCAGTGCCAGGATGCAGTCTACACAAGACCAGCCTCTGATCCTGAGCCTTTGTCTGCTCTTTGCCATCTCTTGCAAAGAAAATGGAGGCTCCCCACCCACCTTTGTGATCAGATGAGTGGAAGAATTTAAATAGCTCTTTATTATAGACCAAATAACTCATCCCTTCAAATTTTGCATCATGTGAGAGGCCTGCCCTGAATTTTGTACCTTTGGGTGTGTGAGAGTGTGCACACAAGAATTGCTAGGACTGAACCCAAGGCCGCCTATGAAACTGCTTTACCTCTGAGCTACACCAACGACTCCTGTATTGCTCTGTTTCTTACTTTATTATTTTTCTTTTTCGCAGTAGGAGGAATTGAACTCAAGACCCTGCGCTTGCCAGATAAGCATTTATTCCATTGAGCTCTCTCCCCAGCCTCTGCTCTGTTTCACAGGTTCAAGTTTTCATGATGCAGTTTTCCCAAGAGAATCTACACCCTGAAAGATTATTTCAAATAGCATGCATAATGGGCTATTTGAGATAACTTTTTACTTATAAGCTCAGAAGTTTACTTTAGTTGTCATATTCAGTAATTCATTACTAAAACTAATGTGTAAGTACACTTTAATAGTTGCGTGAAGTAAATTAGAATGTGCTGTGTATCAACCCATTAGCTTAAGGCCTTGAACTTTACATCAATTTCCCAGAAATGATGGTAAATTTGTATTGACCCGACTGAGCTTTACACCCAAGAGCTCCTCAGGACCAAGAAAGTATAGTACTACATATTAAGGATGAAAATATAATTATGTTTGTGTCTCTGGGTTACCATAACAAAATATCATGGACTGGGTGGTCTGACTAGTGCACCCCTAGTGGTACAAATGGGCCTAATCATGCTTATTGGTTTGTTTACTTGTGAATAAAATTAGTAAAATGCCACTGATGGGATGGGCAGACATGCACGTAGCAGCAGTGGTTCAATCCACCCAGCAGTTAGAGATGTGAATTACTAGCCCACTGTGAACCTTTTAAACAACAGAATTCTAGGGCTGGCAAGATAGCTCAGCAGCCTAAAGCTCCTGCTTAGGCAAAGTTAGAAAGTGCACGGACTGTGGTTCAATCACTAGCACCACATGCTGTGCCAGCCTCACCCTCATGGCTGGCTGAGATGCTCACAGAAACAAAAACAAAACTACCAGAATTCTGTAACAGAGGTTATAAGTCCAGGCCAAGGTCCAGCTGAATTAGTCTCTCAAGAGGGATTTTTTCACTGGCTTGCAGATAGCCACCATCCAGCCTGCATTCTTTCATGAAACACACGAAAAATAAAAGTACTAGAAGATCATAAAGTTACCCCAAATTTCTATTTCAATGATTTTTCTACACTAAAATATCCATTACAGGGCTGGGGAGATAGCACAATAGTCTGAACACCCGCCTGGTGAACTCAAGGATCCGAGTTCAATCCCCAGTATTGCACGCTGTGCTGGCCTCAGAATTCCAGGCACACCATGCTAGCCACTAACACTGAGAGTGATGGCACATGCCTGTAATCCCAGCACTGAGGAGGCTGAGACAAGAGGATCACTATTTAGTACTGTGCATTCTTGGTTCAAGAAACTCTTGGGCATAAATCACAGTCAAGTCTGTGCTACATAGTGAGACCCTCTACCAAATACATGAATAAATAATTCTTAAAAATCCATCACAGATGATTATGCAAATCAATTATATTTCTAAAAATTTGCAATGGATAGCTCAGAAAAAAATACAGACATAGGGGAAAGAAAGTCCCCACCTGCTAGATGTCAAGAACCAGTTCATGTTCTCTAAAATCAAAGAATGAATTTTAGGAAAGATGAGGTTAGGAGCAATATATATTTAACCAGAGCAAAATATATTTATTGTGGAAAGAAAGCTTCTGTCTGAGAGACAGAAGGTCCCGAATGGTTTGCTGAGGTCCCTGTCTTTTTAAGGGACTTCTACAGTCAAACCAGGAGGTAAGTTAGGCCTATGGGGAAAAGAAATGGAAAAGTCACAAGGTGGGTATGAGGTGGGACAAAGATATGGTCAACCAATAAGATCATGAGTAACATTACTCAAGTAAGATTGATTAAATGGGGATCAAGTGGTAAAGCAACTCAAGTAGCAAGTGGGCAGGAAACAGAGTAGGAACTTTCCCTGGAGAAGGTCAGTCAGTGGCTCTTCCTGGCTTGTCCGAGATGATCAATACCTATTTAGAATATCAGTGTCTCATGGTTTTCCTCCCACACACTTGCAATGTATCCCATTTCTGCACTGGCTCCTCAGAGGGGCTAGCCCTGTCTCGCAGCCCACAATATTTCTCCCTAACTTTGCTGTCTATGCTATTTCTCTCTCTGAAGAAATATCTTGAACTGCCATGGAACAATGGTCAAGGACTGATCTGGCGTCTTCAGGCTGAAGGAGTAGTTGTCATTGGTACTCAACAGTTGTCATTGGCACTCAGAGATACCCTTCAGAGTTTCTAACTAAAGGACCTAGATAGGCACCAGTTCTTGTTTTGGGTAGGTGTATAGCTTTAAGTCTGGAGGAGATAAAACCAAAGGAACAATTAGGTACATATGAGTCAAATAGGATCAACATGATAATTATGAATAGACTCAAAGGTTTCTAGCCAGAAGAACCAGTGATAACTTCCTGGGATAAAGAGTATATAAAGTATAACTTTCAATGTAAAGAGAATAAAGAGAAGATCCATGGAATTTCAGAGTCTGACATGTGATTAATGTGCCATCTAATATTTTGAATGGTTATTAAGATATGAGTAGACGGATCAGAAATGTATGCAAAACATTTAGCTTTTACAATTGCAAATTACCTCCTTGTGCTGCTGTTAGAATGTCTAATGTCATCTGAATTTGGAGGATGGCCTGTCTCATTAATTTTATCTCTTTATTTAGAAGAGAGAGAAAGGCTATTTCCACACACTCCTCTGGCTGGGGCACTCTATGCCTGAGAACAAGTTTGTGCATGGTGGCACACGCCTGTAATCCCAATACTGGGAGGCTGAAAACAGGAGGATCACTATGAGTTCGAGCTGCATAGTGAGATCCTGTACCAAGTACATAAAGTTTTTAAAAAATAAAAAAAGAGAGAAAAAAAAAAACTAAAGTGTCATTAAGGCCCAGTGAGAATAACCATTTAAGGCTGTGATATATGTTCTATAACCCTCTCTCAGCAAGGTCCATCTGGTGGACCTCAGTAAAAGGAGTCTAGCATATTTGTCACTGGTTTTATCTGTTTGATCACTTGAGGTGGGGCAGTCTCTAAGGAAAAATATTTTTTAAAGGAATTAGTGTGTGTATAATCAAAGCACTAGAGCAGAAAAATATGTCTAGAAACTGTTTTTGAGGGCCTAGAATAGTCACTCACTGGCTCTTAGACCCCTTTATTGCTAGAGTCTGCTATTTGTCATAAGTCTCTCTAAGTTTGTAACTATAATTATCTCCAAAATGTTGATAACTTGAGAACCAGATTATAAAATTGACAAGTTATTTTTGTTGTACATAGATAACAATATGCACTGTATTTGTAAAAATAAGCCAACACTCAAAAATCAATAGAGTTTTTATACACAAGCAGCAAACATACCTAAAGGGAGATGAGAGAACCCATGCCTTCCACAATAACATAAAATAATTTAAATACTAAAGGATCAATGTAAAAAAAAAAAAAAAAAGAATCAATGCAACAAAGAAAGTAAAAGATCTATTCAGTGAAAATTACAGTACTTTGAGAAAACAGGTCAAAGAGAATTTCAGAAAGTGGAAAGATGTTCTTTGAAAATGAATATATGTGAAAATGGTCACACTAGAAAAATTGTTGTACAAATTCAGTGCAATCCCAATTTAAGTATCCTTAATATCCCTGACAGATCTAGAGAAAACATTTCTAAAATTCATGCGGAACCAGAAGAGACCTACAGTAGCAAAAGCAATTCTGGACAACAAAGGAAAGGCAGGAAGATCATAATCCCTGACTTGAAATTAACTACAAAGCTACTATGACAAAATCAGCATGGTACTGGCCCCGCCCCCCCCCAAAAAAGTCTGAGAATTAATGGAACAGATTATAAGATGCAGACACAGCTACACTCAGCCACCTTATATTTGACAAAGGGAGCAATCACATTCACTTGAAGAAACATAGCCTCTTTAATAAACAGTGCTAGAAAAACTGGCATTGCACATGTCAAAGACTAAAATTTGGCCCATGTTTATCATCAGGCGCTAAACTAAAATACAAATGGTTCAAATACCTAAATATTACAACAGAAACACTAAATCTACTATAAGGAAAAGTAGGTAGAAATCTTGAAAACATAGAGAGTTCATGAACAAATGCCAAATTTCACAGGAAATACTCCAAAGTATCAACAACTGGTATCTCATCTTTTTGAAAAGTTTTGCACATCAAAATAAATCATGAGCAGCATGAAAAGAAAACTTATGAATTGGGAAAAATTTTAGCCAACTGTCCCTCAGACAAAGGTCTTCTATCTAGAATATACAAAGAACTAAAAAATAATCAGGCCCCCAAAGTTCAATGACCCAATAAAAAAAATGGACATCTGATGTGATACACACCTCTCAGATGAAGAAATACAAGGGACAAAAGAATAGGTTAAAAAAATGTTCAACATCATTGGTCATTCAAGAGATGCAAACTAAAACAATACTGAGATTCCATCTCAAACCCCAGAAAAAGGTGCTGTTATCAAGAAGCCAACCAATAACAAATGCTGGTGATTCTGTGAAGAAAAAGGAATCCTTGTACAAGTACTGGTACAACTACTATGGAAATCAGTGTGAGATTCCTTGAAAAGCTAGGATTAGAGGTTCCATTCTACCTAGCTATATTCACACCCTGGGTATTTTCCCAAAAGAACTGAAAACATCCTACCACAGAAATATATATGTACCCATGTTTATGGCAGCACAATTTGTCATAGCTAAATCTTGGAAACAATCTAAATGTCCATCAACTAGGGAACGGATAAGAATATGTAGTATTTTTATACAGTGGAATATTACTCAGCCTTAAAATGATAAACTCTAGGCTTTTATAGGTAAATGGATGCAACTAGAGACTATACTTACAAGTGATATGAATCAGACCACATATGTAAACATAACATTGTCTCCCTACTGCAAGAACCTGAAAGAGTAAATAAAATCTGAAAAGTACAATGAATACTGTCAAAGGGAAAGAATATGTTTTAAGGGAAAAAACAGCTGGGATGAGAGAAAGGAGAAAAGAAGGAAGGAAAGAGATCTACCTATCTATCTATCTATCTATCTATCTATCTACCTATAACTTGGATAACTGTACTGCTGATTTCTGCTCATCTATGAAGGGAACTGTTGATCCTTAATTTTTCCTCATTTTGAATTTTTTGACCAATCTCACAGGTTTATATTTGGTAATGTGAGCAACTTATTTGAAGACAACGATATGCAATTATAACAGCCATTACTGAATTTCTATCGCTTGGTTTAGTGAAATTCTGTGTCATACTTTTTAAATTTTTACTATCTTCTCTATTCTCTTTAAAAATAAAAAAACAAATACCATAGTCTTGACAGGCTACAATTTTGTATTTCTTTGAATTTCCAAATATCTGTGTCAAAATTGGGTAACTGCTTATATCACATTGTATGGAACATTATTAGAATATCAATGATGGTCAGAAAATATCAATTCCAAGCTTAGTCAAAGATATTTGTTACTCAGAAAGCTAGTGATGATAAGCTCAATACCTATGCTATAGTGTAATAGTATCACAAAGCTTTTCTCCTGGAGGGTTAAGAATGTAAGTTAACAGACAACAAATTGGAGAAAAAGAAGGGCTATGAGGATAGCCAATATTTTGGCCCTAGCCCTTCAAGGTCAATAAGGACTCAGGATATAAGAGAACCTGTGCTGTAATATCCTATAACTCAGAGGTGTCCCAAATTTCCTGGTCAAGGAGATTATGGGACCTCAGAGGAAAGGAATAAATGAACGATAGTGCGTCTAAGGAGAGTCACCCAGATAAAAACATTCTCTCAGGCTGTCACAGAAAGCAAACTAGCCCAGCAATGGCCGTGACTCATCCCAAAGGCTGACTAACAACAGTTCTACAAAGTACTGTATATGGTCCCAAACTTAATCCTGAGGGGATTTGACCCTGGAAGATACAAAAAAAATGAATGTTTTGTTATACAGGTCTTGCTTCGACTTGCCCTTGATCACCCAGCAAG
>PVJA010056522.1:0-10771 GCA_004027025.1 Myocastor coypus
CGGCGGGTGCGCAGGCTCAGCTCCCAGCGGTGGGGTTTTCAGCTGTCAATTTTAAAAGGCTGCTTCTGTGCCTAAGGCATCATGTTTAGATTGGTTGGTTTTATTTTCAATATTGATGCTACTTAATTTTAGTATTTGGTCATTTTTAGTAATATTTTAATTATATATAAGTAACATTTTAGCTGGGCCAGAATTAATACATTGAGGGCATTTACAAAGGGAAAAATGAATTTTTGAGAACAATCTGCTTCTCATCATCATTGATTCTGCTTTTAGTGTTATTAAAAATATCAGACCCTCTATCAGTTTTTATCAGACTGTGAGAATGCTTAGCACTCAGCCTCTGGTAGCTGTGTGACTTGAATGGACAATCGTACAGAAATGCAAAGGTATGAGGAGCACTTGTGCAAAGACAGAAAGAAATTCCTTGGTCCACGCAGCTTTACCCTTCACATTCCTTCTTTCTTGGCTGCAAAGACCCTAAACTGCACATCAAGCCTCCACATGGTCTTTAGTATTCATAGGGAGCCCCAGCCTAGGGCTCTCAGGCCCGGCTCGAGAGAGTCTGGCACAGCACTCTTGAGTGTGTGTGGTCAGTAGGCAGTACACCTGACCGCGGGTGTGCCAGGTGGCAGGTGTTTGGCTGTAGCTTGGTAACTGCATCTCCAAGAATAGCATGGAGTGTGTGCCACGTAGTGAGGAGAGCCACAAGGGAGCATGAAAAACAGGTTCTCTGTGTGCTTTGTTCACTGCTCCCAAGTTTTCCTTTTATATCCTGTGGAAAACTTGTTGTCTTTAGGGCTCCTGTCTTTGTTCTGCTTCTTGTTTTTCTAGGAATGAGAGTTCTATCCTTGAACTTGGTCTCCAGGGCTCTGAGATGCCCCAACAGATTCCTCTGCTGGTCTTTCATCAGAGTATGACTCACTTCCAAGGTTTCCTCTTGCCCTTCTCTGTGACCCCTGGGCTGATGCCTTGGATGTTAACAGCAGCCCATAAATTTCCTGCCTCTGGTCTGTGCATCCCTCCTCACCCCTGTGATTGGGGTTCTGTCCCTTGTGGCTGCAGCTCAGTACAGCTCAGCCAGCCCTGGTCTAAGGGAAGGTATTAGTATGCAGAAGGCAGAAGAGTGGAGATCTTTTGAGGAACCTGACCTCCTTAAGTTCAGTTTTTCCTGTTTTGAATATGGCCATGACCAAAGCCTGTCTTGGTACTAATTTGAAAATTCTCATATGCAGATTGATTGGCTTGAGGTCAAGTAATACAAATACTGTGTCTTCCTGGCTGCACCCCTTCCTGGCTGGGTGATGTTTAGCAAGCTCATTGGTCCTCCCCTGTCTGCAAGTCCTCACCTGGAAAATCAAGATAGCAGTAGTGTTCATCTCCCTGAACTGCAATGAGGATTAAATGAGGTATTCCCTTAAGATGCTTACAGTAATGTCTGCTACATGGGAAATGCTCAACAATGCCCGCTGTTGTTGTCGTCGCCATTCTTACGAGTTGAGTGGATTGGATGGTGAATGAGTTTTCCTTGAGCTATTTGGCATTTCTTCAGAGAAGCCGAATGTCTCCAAAACACAAGCTTTTAGAGAAGAACAGAAAAGATCAGCCACGTTGATCCTGAAATAAGGAAATCACTGACATTTGGGCAGTGAACTTGGCACTGCAGAGCTGCTCACTTGCAACCTTCACAAGGCAGGCTTGGTGGAAGGAGGGGCACCGAAGCCCAACCTAAGCAGACCCAAAGACAAATGAGCTAAGCTGACTGAGTTATATACAGGAAGGGAGTAGTCCAACCAGTGGTCATCTTGGCTTCAAGAAGCAGTGTTTGTTCCTTCCAGCTGGCATTCTCCTCGTGTCCCCATCAGGCTCAGAGCCAGATCATGCCTGGACAGGTCTCACTGTGCTATCTTCCTAATTGCTCCCTCCCTCCCTCGCTCCCTCCCTCCCTCTCTCTGTATGTTCCTCTTTTCCTCCATTCCTTCTGCTGGTTGTCTTCTCTTTCTCTGTTTGCTCATTCAACCAAGACCTCCTGCAATATTTCTTTCTATTCGGCACCAATCCATGCAGGTAGATGCCTGCAAGTGTACTTCCCAGGGGTGCCAAGGCACGTGCCAGCTTTACAGAAATCAGTAGCAATGCCTATGGATTTCACTCAGTGTTGTCTCAGGCAGTGATAAATAATTTGGTGCCTATTGAGACACCCTGAATGTCTATCCAGCTTTCAGTCTCATCTTCCTACTTTTTCCTATTAGTAGGCAGCTCTTTCTCTAGGTTTTCATTCCCTATCAGTCAGTAGCATTCCTTAAAAAAAAAAAAAAAATGAAATGGACACTTACTGTTTCAATCAGGAGGGGACTGGATGCAAAGGTATTGACAGGTTGGAAAAGAAAGGAAGATAAAAGAGAGAGCGCTGAGGAATGCCAGGTGATGAATGGCTGAACGCAGTTAACACAATAAGGCTGAGGTACGAAGCAAAAGGGAGGAAAGTGAGCAGAACCTGAGAGGTCAGCGGGTTGCCTGCATGAGACTCAAGAGACAAAAATATATAAACTATTGGCTTCTGTGAAGCCAGAAAATTTTGTTTTGCTTCCTGCTGGGTACCAGATGTTTGTCACATGGTAGACCTCAGCAAAGATTGGATGGATACATATGAAAACTTCATGGGGACGTTTTAGGAAAAAAGTAGTTTCGTGCATGTGGGGGAGGAGTTAAAGGCAAAGGTGGGGGTCTCTCTTCTTGCTCATGGGCCTGTGAGTGTGAATCCTGGAACCCCTGCCACCAGGATACAGGGCTCGGCAGTTACTGACTTGTGAAGGTGGAGTGAGAGATGGAAGGAACCAGAATCATCTCTCAGTGACATTTGCTTTTTATGATGGTCCATTCACTAAGCAGGCCCCCAAATGTACCTTCTCCACTGAACATTTCAATGCTAAGAGACCCCACATTTCATTATTTAAAATAATCCTGGGACTGATGACATGACCTTGGTTCTGTGCCGCTGATGGCTTGGTTTCTGTTCAGCTTGGAGGGCAAGCAGTGAGTTTAGAAAAAAGTGATTCCACCTTGGCTGATGCTTTGCATAGGCAAACTTGTATCAGTCCTAATGTTTGACCAGGAGTTGGAATTTCTCTTTAGGGGCCATCCCGATTGGTTGAAGTCACTTATCCCCAGCAGTCCCATAATGGAGGCAAAGCATCTGGCACAATGCCCATTAAATATTAATTTTTCTTTCCTGACTATGCACAATCTTGGGACCAAAGTGACCTCTAGAAAATGGGCATTGTGCCCGATGGAAAAATTTTCTTTCTTTATTTATTTAATCTCCCCCGCCCCCAACCAAGAGGCATTATTGCTGTTTTTCAGAATTTTGTCTTGGAGGCCACCATTAAAGGCATGGGGGCATTTCAGCTCACATAATGCTTGGAATCTATTTGCTTGATTTATTACACATACACCCTAGCCTGGGGACCTCAGGCCGTGCATACAAAATGCTTCAGTGAGATTCAAAACAGTGGCTAAACTTTCTTGTTAAGAAATTGAAATGTCTAAACAAACAAACAAACAAACCCAAAATGAAACAACCCCCAGAAACATTCCTTCCAGGGGATGCAGGAACACTAAAGGAGAAGGCTTTGGCATTTGCTCAAGGTCAGCAGGCTGGCAGGCCGGCAGCCCAGGGCGGGTGGAGAATTGCCAAACAGGAGTGGCTTCATGTGAGGCAAATATTTGTTCTGTGCTTTACTGTAACTTAGAGGGTACTAGCCATGTTCTTCTTCAAGCCTATTAAGAATAAAAACAAACATTTTAATTTTATTTTGATATTGTTCTTCAAATCTTTTCAAATACAGCCCTTCAAGATAAAAAGAGAAGACCTTTAAAAAAAATTCATGCAACCAAGACAACTAAGGAGAGAAGTCTAAGTTATTGATATTGTAGCTCTAATGTAATATCACTGTATTTGTCCATTTTCTGTTACTATAATGAAATTTCTGAAGTTTGATACTTTTAAGAAAAGAGCTTTTCAAAAAAAATCAATTTATGTATTTGACACAAGGTTTTGTTATTCAGGGGCTGACACAGCTTGTGGTATCAGGGATCAAACTCGGTTGTTGTGCTTGCAAGGCAGGTGTGTAGATTGCCGAGCTATCACCCAGCCCCCAAAAAGAGGTTTTCTAGGTTGACAATCCAATACAGGGAGCCGTACCAGTTTGGTCTCTGGTGGGGCTCCCTTGCCTGGGTCCCATTCTAGCTGATGACAGCAGGGTGGGGACATGAGAAAGAGGTCAGCTGGGAGCATCTGCTACTTGAAAATCACCTCCAAGTGAATGGCTGGCTTCACTGCCACCATCAGCAGGGGTACGGTACCTACGCAAGGTCCTGCCCAGATCTACTAAAGTAGGAAACTGGGTTCTGACTTGAGAACCAGCCAGGGCTCTGCTGCATGGTCGCCCATGCTCCCTTCAATTCCAGTCCCTGTTCTCTGGTGTGGGTTGAGGACTACCACTAAGAAGTCTCACCTTCTGAAACTTTGTAACTATGAAAATAAACTACTTTCATATTACTGTCCTCCACCAATCCTGCAAAGGCCCAACAGAGTTTCTTAGGCCTGCAGGTAGGGGACTGCCACTGGAAAGTGCTTGCCAGAGTCCCAAGCTGCTCTTTTTTTCTTTTCTTTCCTTCTTTTCTAAAATTCATTTTAATGAGAAAAAAAGAGATAAAATAGCAATGAAACAGTTTCAAAACAGCTGAGCAGGACAATACAATGATTAATACATTGCATATTGTTGTCTTCGTAGTAGTTATTCAGATCACAAGATGCAGACATGATAGCTTGCCTAAACACTGTTAGTACAAACCTTTCTTCTCATTGAACTAGTAGACAGTAGCTGTATACTTATCCTATCTTGCCTATATATATTTTTTTCTACAACAAAATGGACCTTTATTTGTATCCCTCTTTTTGTTTTCTTTTGTCAGAGATGGGTTATTCCATTGCTGTTAGAGAAGCTATATTTGGAGAAGATGTTAAAGGACCTTTTCATACTTGATGCCAGTCCAGGGATTGTAGGTACTTCATGGGGCCACAGGGGGAAGGCACTGACAATGTATAGTGTGCCTAAGGAGAGTCACCTAGAGAGAAAACATTCTCTCAGGCTTTCACAGAGAGTGAGTTGGTCAAGCAATGGCTATGACTCATCCAGACGGCTGACCCTGACAAAAGATCTACAAGGTGCTACACATGCTTCCAGGGTAAATCCTGAAGGGGTTTGACTGACCTTATCAGATTGCCAACCTTATATTTTTAATTATATAGTTCTTGCTTTAACTTAATCTTAACCACTCAGCAGAAAAATGTCACCATGATGTATGAAAAGTAAAGCTATATTAATATGCTGAGCTGTACAAGGCTCAAGTCAACAACTTCTGACAATTGTCAGTTGTGCTGATAACCCACTACAGCTATGGAGTGTTGGACTATATTGGGTTGTTTTGCTGAATTCAAGTACCTACAATCTGAGCTGCTCTTGGTTTCTTCTATTCACTAAGCTGAGCAACTCTAATATGCTAGGACCAAAGAGCATCAGTGTGGTTTGAAAAAAGTCCTGACTTTCAAAGAGCTCACAGTTTAGAGAGATTAATCAGATGCCCAGCTATGACGCAATGTGGTCACTTTTATAATAAAGAGCAGCTTGCGATTCAGGTAAGCACTTTCCCATGTCTTTGCTTGTCCTTCAGGGAAAGAAAACTAAGAATGTGTAAGGAAAGAAATTCATGGGTGTGGGCGACTGTCCTCCACAGATAATAGATTTCTTAGAAGTCTAAATGTCATTTGAAAAATTAGCGTCAGGATCACCTTCTACTTGTAACACATCTGTGTTTGTTTTAATAAAAAAAGAATGTTTCAAGTTACTTAGGTACATCACCTACTTCCTTCTATCCATCTTCAACTTGAGAAAAATTTGTCCTGCTGGGGAGCTAAGCCACACTGTGTTGTGAGTCTTTACATTTCCCATACGCTGCAGGGCAGCCACTAAGCAGCGGAGGAATAGAGAGCCATGGCAGGTGAGGTGACAGGGAGGTAAACAAGGGAACACGGAACCAGGAGGCTGGACAGCCAAAGCTCTTCAGGAGTTGATGAATCTGCCCAGGAGGGCAGGGAAGCTCAAGAAGTGTTTACTGAAGAGAAAGCCAGGCAGGCATGACGGACAGAGCCCAGTAAACCGTTCCTTCTTCCTTCTTTCATCTAGTGGAGGGGGCAGGGAGGAGGGAGTTGAGATGAGCAACACAGAGGAGGAAACGAGGGCAGAGGGACCAGTGAGGAGAGCCCCGCGAGGCTGTGAAGTGCAGGGTATTTTGACTGCAGTCTTTGGAGAATGGTGAGGAGAGACCAAGAGGAAGGAAAGAGTAAATCTTGATGCCTGCAACTACTGGAAGTTACCGCAGGGTTCTCAGAAAAGTGTGACTGGGTGAAGAGCATCAGAAAAAGATAGATTTCCACAGGCATGTGGAGAATCCATGGCGGAACACAGCTGCAGTGGCCCGCTTTCAGGAGTAGTGGGGGATAACTGCTCCTCTGGCTGTCTGTGGGGCTCAGAGGAACTGCACAGCACCTCCCACTGACTGTGCAGGACACCAGGCTCTGGAGAGCCCTGTTGTGTTTGCCTGGGCAGCAGGGATCAAACCCAGGGTCTTGTGCACACCCAGCACTCTCTCTACCACTGATCTACATTCCCATCCTTCTCTTCACCTGTGAACAACACCGGGCTTGTGATACCTTCCTCCCCAAAGGCATGGGCTTCTGGATGTCCGAGGGGAGATTTACATACCATAATGAGCTCAACAATTTGGTTCTAAATGTTCTATTCTTGAACATGCAGAAATAGCATTTATCTAAAATTTTATAACCAGCTATTTGGTTGTTGCCTGAGCCAATATATTTAAATATTTTTTTTCAAAAAAAATTTAAAAGGATTGTACTCAGAAAGATCAATCACAACACTCTAAACTTTTTTTGTGTGTGAAATTTTGACACAAGGAATTTGATTTTACCTGACATTTTAGATGTGGTTTCTGAGAAGGTATCATTGTTACCCTGTAGCAAGGCAAATTAACACAGGTTGGAAGTAAAAAGAAAAGGATCCAGTTCAGAAACAAACCACAATATGGGGAAGAATGAAAATTAAACAGAGATTTGGAACTCGTCCTGTGACGTGAGCTGGCAGAGGTGGCCCACGCTGCCAGATGTGATTTTGACACTGCTCTGCAGCTAGACTTGGGAAGAACTTTAAGTATTTTATGGGCTATGAGACTTTTTGGCTCTGACTACAAAGCTACCCTAAGGAATTGTGCTTTTATGCTTTAACTGTTCCTTCCAAAGCTTAGTTTTCACTTAGAGTGGGTGACCCGTGAGGTCTTTGTCCAAATTCATTACATAATCCCACCAGGAAAAAGCTTGGCCAGGTCTGGTGGATGAAATAAAAACTATGGCAAAGTGACCTTTCTCTTAGGACATAGTGGACGCTTCACTGGGCAAACATTCCTCCTTCCAAACTGGATTTAATTCTAAAGACTTCTTCCCTTGCTAGGGGCCAGCAGACATGAGAGGTTGCAGAAGTGCGAAGAGATTTTCCTTTTAACAAAATTATTATCTAGCATTTCTTCAAGCTGGAAGCATACACACATTGCATGGTTAAATAGAGTTGTGCCAAAAAATAATAACCTAGTCACTGCCCTGGGGAAGGAACGTGGTGAATGATGCAAATAAAGGAGACGAGCAAGAAGTAGCTCAGATTTTCAGTGTCTTCCCTACACCGAGCGACGCTTTGGTGGTTCTTTTTATGTTAAGTAGGATAGGGATAGCTCTTCTCTGAAAATTACCTGTGTGTTTTCTGTCCTTGGATGTCTACTATGATACCGTAGTTCCTTTTGTGGGAAGTGCATAACAGGTACGATCTGATATTTTGCAAAATTTAGTCGAGCATATTAACTGTAGGTACGTTTGTGTTGTTTCCGGGGTCGATCAACAACACCGTAACACACCGCGCAAAACAAGCTCTTAGTCAAGGGACTGCTACTTAGGGGAATGTTTTGCTAGTTGGAGTGACAATGACATGAGTGCCTATTTGGAATTGAACGAATCTGCACATTCTTGAAAATTTTAGTTCCTTCAAGAGTCACTGACAGGGCCAGCCTGATGGTTCAGTGGACTAAGGCGCCTGCTTCGGCAGAGCTCAGTGGCCGTGGCTCCATTCCTGGAATACTGTGCCATCTGCACCCCTGGCATGTGCTGAGAGGACAATTGAGACTGGGCATGGCAGTGTGCACCTGTAGTCCCAGCACTTGGGAGGCTGTAAACAGAAGGATCACTGCGAGTCCAAGCTATGTAGTGAAACCCTGTAGACCTTGTAGACCCTGCCCTAAATACAGAAAAGAAAAAAGAAAAAGAAAAGAGTCACTGAAAGCAGACAAAGCTAAGAGCTTGGGTGTAGCTTATCATCTGCGCCTAATTAGTGAACTACATCCTCTCCTGAGTAGAAGGAAGACAAGCTGTCTCTAGGAGAGGTAAGGGTCGGAACATGCCACGCCAGTTTTCTTCATGCATGGGCAATGCACCTGCTCGGTTAGAAGAAAACAGCGATTTCAGCTCTACCTTGTTCATTTAAATTATTTTGTTACAATATTGTTTAACTTCATATAGACAACTCATATGAAAAAGAAGACATGTTTCTGAAAATAACTGAGAGCAAGTTTGTTTACATGGCCATTAGATAAAAATTGCTAATTATGTTGTTGGAATCTTTGATGTTTGTTATTATTATTATTATTATTATTATTATTATTATTATTATTATTGTCTGCTCACTTTTCCAGCTGTGGGGAGGTATATGTGTTAGTTTCCTAGAGCTCGACTAGTGATACTCACATACAGGGTAGCCAAAAGCAATAGATACTTGCTGTCTCAAAGTTCAGAGGGTGGAGGGTGACATCAATGACGGCAAGGTTGCTCTCCCTCTGGGGGTTCTAGAGAACAGGCTTTTCTAGCCTCGTCCTGTTCCTGGGGCCCCAGGGGTTCTCTGGCACATCAGCTTCAATTGCCCTCTGTCTTCACACAGCCTCTGTATTTTCCTGCCTTGTATAAGAACTTCTGTCATTGGATTTCAGGCCCACTGAGTTAATCCGTGACAAAATTACCTGAGGATCATAATTTAATTACATCTATAAGGACATCTTTTCTAAATAATAAAGAAACATGAGCAGGGCTTAAGTGATGAATATCTTTCTAGCAGTTCTTCAACTTACTACAGTGAGTAAACTCAACTTTTCTATTATGCCTGGTTTTCAAGTTATCCGTCCTCTATCAATTTCTATTTTTAAATATTTTGAGGATAATGTTTTTAGTTATCCATAAATTCAGGAGTTTTTCCCCTGAATAATTATTTCTTTATCATGGTATAATGTATTTCTATATGCTTCTCAATTATTTTCTCGCTTTAAGATCTAGTTGGCTGGTAAGAACATAATTTTCTTTCTCTGGATTAGGATTGGTATTTTATTTTCTATTATATTATTTTAAAATATTGTATTTTGGGGGCTGGGGAGATAGCTCCGTGGCACAAGTGCCTGCCTTGCAAGTGCAACATCATGAGTTTGAACCCTGCCCCCCCCCAAAACATTGTATTTAGTTGTCTTTTAGAGGTTTGTTTTTGAGAACAGTTTGTAGTTGGATTGCAAACCTAAACACTCACACAAAGAAAATATATTACAACGAACCCCCACATACTCACTAGTCAGATTAATCAGTTACCAAGATTGTATCCTGTTTTCTCCCTTCAATTCTTTAAAAATACATTGGTACCTTAGTTCATTCCACAATTCTGGAAAAGATGGCCATGTTCATATTCACAAAAAAGACAGGTATGGCCATACTGTTCACCTAGTGAATGAAAAGTTTGCAAACAAAATTAAAATTTTGCCAAATGCCTCTGTTTGTGAATCAAATGTTTCACAAATAAAAGTGTTTGTGAGCCAGGATGTCACTATAGTCCTTCTTTGTATCTCCTCAAAGGAATGCTTCAAAGAGCTTCTAACGTGTCATGTCACTTTACCTTGTGTATTTTGTGTGTAATTTTAAATAATCTGAATATTTTCTTTTATAAAAAAATACCATTATCCTATCTGGTAAAATAACTATCCTTTAGTATCATGT
Organism: Myocastor coypus; assembly: GCA_004027025.1. Classification (NCBI taxonomy): domain Eukaryota; kingdom Metazoa; phylum Chordata; class Mammalia; order Rodentia; family Myocastoridae; genus Myocastor; species Myocastor coypus. The sequence continues at coordinate 10,208 of PVJA010056522.1, forward strand.
CACACTTAATGTATAATTTAATTCCTCCAACTTTCTCATGCTTTCTTCTAGTTGGTAACTTGAACCAGAATACAAACAAAGTCCACGTACCTAATTTGTTTATTATGCCTCTTTGATCCATTTTAACGTAGTCCAGTTCTTTTCCGGTTTCTTCTTTCGTGCGAAGAATAAGGACACTTGCTCTGAGTATGAGCAACAGATCTCTGTGTCACTGGCGAGACGCGTGCTCTAGTCACCACAAAACCCAAGGCAGGCCATGGCTTACCCTAGGCGTGGGGTGGGCTGAACACACAAACACGCAATGCGACTGCAAGGTGGGGTGGACGGTCAGACAGCCTGGCCTCAGAAGCAGCATAAGGTCATCTTTCTTCTCCTCTTGTTCCTTTCTCCCCCAAAATGCACAGGGGAGATCTTGGAGCCATACAGTACATCCTAAATGCACGTGGTTAGCTCAGCATTTGTCCTCCAATTGCATCTTTTGATTTTATTTTACAAGCTTGGGACTGATTTAAAATAAATTTTTAAAAGATTGATTTTCCTTCAAAAATAAATAGATCTAAGCAT
>PVJA010056523.1:0-10730 GCA_004027025.1 Myocastor coypus
ATGGTTGTGGTACTTATCAAGGAATTTCTGGTTCTTATGTTGAGTATTGCTTCCTGGTTCCAATTCAGATCACTTAGCTTGCTAGCACAGATCCTTCCTTGTACTGGAACAGATTTTCTATCTTCCACCACTGACCTTTAGGCCTTCCCAGCACAGATTTATGAAACAGGCTTGCATGAGATATTTTCATGGGCTGCTGGCCTGCAATTAGACTTGTGAGGGACATTGTTATGGGCTCTATGTGTACAGCTGTACTCAGGCAAGGCACTATAGTTGTATCTAGGCCCTCAGCTGGATTCTTGGGTGTTTAGTGTGTGGAAAGATTTCCTGAACTCCCTTTTTGTACATGATTATTTAAGTGATTATTATAAATATTCCTGTAAAATATATGTCCTATATTTTATTGTTCCCCTTAAGAAACCCAAAACTATGACATTGCATTTCACAGTCACAGGAACTTTGGTTCATATGGCCAACATCAAAGTCATTGTCATCATTCACCTGTACCACTCTTCTGTTACAAAAGCATGTATGTTACCATAATGGACCATCTTCATCATCCATATATGAATAATCTTATGATTCACGTTAGATCTCCAAAATTTCCAAATTTTGTTTTCAATGTGCCATTTTAATAAAATGGGTTACTTCTCCCAGAAAAATCTAAAGAAAAGTTTTTAAATGAAAAACAAATCCTGGAGTATTTTGGGTCTATTGGGCCTTCCATAATGCTCAGGAAAAGTTCTATAAAAGTAAAATTACATAAAGCATAAGGTGTGGCAAAAATCCCATTTTGCCTGTTTGGCACATGTGCATGTACCTTGACACATGTGCATGTACCTTGACACATGTGCACGTACCTTGGCACATGTGCACGTACCTTGGCACATGTACACGTACCTTGGCACATGTGCACATACCTTGGCACATGTGCACGTACCTTACTATTTATCATACAAAGTAGAAAGTTACATAATTTCCTGTATTCCTCAGGAAAACTTAAAGAGATACACAGCCAGCTACTCTAATTCTTTTTCTTTAAATGTATGTGGTATAGAGTCTCACTATGTAGCTTGGACTCCTAGTGCTCCTTCTGTTTTCAGCCTTTCCAGCGCTGGGATTACAGGTATGTGCTCCCATGCCTAGTCTTGATGGTTGGCTCAGCACACCCAGGGGCAGAGCCAGCATAGCATGTGGTACCAGGGTTGTAAACCCAGTCCCTGCACTTGCCTAAGCAGGCATTTAGACCTCTGAGCTATCGCACTGACCCTCAGCTACTCTAATTCTAAAGTACACATTTACATTAGTAAGTAAGGGATGGGCCTGCTAGACAAAGTCTTATTTTAAAAAAGAAAGATATATTTACATGGGCAAGGAAGCTCAGATTATATCTTCAAACCCCAGGAAAAATTCTGAGTGAGGTTAACTTATAGAAGTTGCATAGTTCTGTATCTAGAAAACAACAATGAAGAATAAAGTATTAAGTCTTAAAATTCAATCCAGTATTTCACTGTAAAGATAAGAATGTAAAACAACTGAACAGATAATACTTATTTTCATGACTAAGTATAAGTTTTAGAAGATATATGGCAATTGTATTAAATATCTGCTCTTGTAAATTGATGGTCATTAAAAAAGGCTGAAGACCAGGAAAGTGTCATTTGCTCAGAAAGATGTGTATCTGTTATATCATATAACATGAGCTGTATGATCAGTCTACTGAAACTCATTGTTAGTTTCACAGTTTCAATATACATTCTCTTTGTAAGTGTCTTTCCGACTGATTACACTTCATTCATTATATCCATCTGGTACTTCTATTTTAATTAGTCTTACAGTGATTTCCTCTTTTTCACCATTCCAATTGTTGCTCTCTTTATTACTTTCTGGCTGTCTGGTAATGCTAAATTTTCATTTACTTCTGTGATCCATTTGTGCTCTCCAATAATGGTTCATTAAAATATTTTTCCTGAGTTTTTATGTGTCATACAGTTATCTTTATACTTCCCAAAACACTTGACTCTTTTATTAAGTAAACATCTAGTAGGACACATTTTGTATATATATTTATTCATCCATTGTATTATGTTCAAAATTAGTGACTTTGATCATTGCACATTATAGAAGCACTAGGCTGATTTCAAATGATCAAACAAAATAAGCCCTCAGGGGCTTGGGAGATAGCTCAGGGGCACAAGGGCCTACCTGGATCCCCTGTCTTGAAAGAAAAAGCCCTCAGAAAGGTCACAATTTTTGTATATAATCATTACCTACATGCCAACTCTCAGAGTCAAAATTTTAAAATTAAGGTATAGCTTTGGAAGGATCACTGGATACTTACATGCTTTTTAACCACAGCATTCATATAGATTTCTTTTTATATTGAATTTTTACCAAGGTGAAATGAGGAAATATTTCTAAGCATTTTGTGGTGTTAGTATCTCAAAAACTGCAAAGATTGGTATGTGAGTGAATGACTAAAGGGAGGGAGTACTACAAAAATAGGTGTAAAATTGCTAGTTTCTAATTTCTCTTATACTATAGGCAGTGACAAATTAAAAAAAAACATACCTAGTTCTTTTTACTGAATATTTGGTCTGCCAGTGTAAGTTATGTATGTTAAGTACTTTACCCACACTTTCTGAAATACTTCTCATAACTGCTCTGTAAGTACTATAGCTATTCTCATTTTAGAGATGAGGAAGCGGATTCTTGGAGTTAAGCATCCTAGGTTAAAGAAAACAACTACTGAGGGATGGAGCAGAAATTCACCTTGGCTCTAACTTAAAAAGCCCATGCTTTAAGCCAGGGGAAAGTGGCAGTCCATGTGTCTTTTTCTAAGATCACTTTGCTGACTACGGGGAAATAAGTCCAAAGGAGATCAAAAAGTATGCCCGAGCACTAGTCAAGACCTGATAGCCCCTACTGAGGGACTTGTTCATTCATCACTGGAATTTTACAGGGGAGTAAAACGGTCAGACCGATTATTTAGAACACTTCTTCGGTAGCCCTTGTGAAAGATGGATTGGAGGAGCGAGCCTAAAGTAAGAAAAATAAATAAGTACATATTCGCGTCCCTATGCCATACTTAGCTTGACGTCACTCCATCTAGGCTCCAGGAAGTTGGATTTTGCCTACTTTTCCAGGTGGTGGGCATCCTGGTCAGAGCTGCTACAGCAGCGCCAGTGGTGGCATCCGTAGCCAGCGGGGGTGGGGCGCATGCGCGCCGTTGCTAAGCAACGGCGGTTGTGCTCAGCAAAGATAAAGGCGCCAGGGTAGTGTGTGTAGGCAGCGGCGCCAGAGGAGGAGGTGCATGAGGATGCAGCTGCGGCCGCGGCCCCAAGAGGGAGCCGCGGCAGTCTGTGGCCGTCGGGACTGAGGGACGGGTATCAGGCCTGAGGGACGCTTCACTGGAGACTGGGGGCGCCGGTCCCGCCAGAGGCTTGGGCCTACTAGGAGGTGAAGGTCCAGGCTGTTGGGCGAGGGCCTCCCCCCCACCTCATTCCTTCCCCTCGTCCTTCTACGTCGATGGTGGTGAAGTTGGGGACGCCAGGGAGCCAAGACACCCGATTTCTCCCTTACATCCTGCTCCTCTCTGGCCCCATCTCTTGGACACCTGCGCAGCCACCTCCCTTGCCCGCCAAACCCAACCGTGGCGGCGGGCGGGGGAGGGGCTTCTTCCTCAGCTTCCTTGCTGGGGCTGCCTGGAACCGAGGTGGGCGACGGCGGTGACCATAGGAGAGTAGGGGGTGAGTAGTGGCACCACACTCCTTCAGTGCTGGAGCGCCTTTCCAGCTGGGGCTCCGGGAAGAGAGCGAAATACTGCTTTTACCTCCTGAAGCTACGTTTGCTCGCGGTAATTCGAGGTAGTTTTGTTTCCCAAAGCCACCACTTTCTGGCCTCAGCTTCTGCGTCCAGGAATGTAGGGTCGGTGCTGAAGGCCTGGATTTGCTTCTTTGATGCCACAGATGTTGACAACTCTTAACGTACAGTCTCGCCCCTGGGTCCCTGATTCTAAGACGGTCCCTTCCAGTGCAGTGGTCGCTCCTTTCTCCCACTGGTTCTGATTTTACCTCTGGCTATTGCTATCAGGAGACTCAGCCAGACCTCATGCCTCTGAACAGCCCATTCTCTGTGCTGCTGTTGCTTCTTGCTCAAGGCTTGAACAAACAGCTACAGTGAACCCTTACGTTACGGTTTTCTTTTCACTTGTGTGCCAAAATCTTCTGACTTCTAGCATGTAATAGTAGGAAGATAGTAATTATATCAAGTAATAATGATTATTGCTAATAATCACAATACTAGTAATAATAGTAAGCCAATTGAGCAGCATACATTCTACCTGACTTTTCAACGTGCTATCAAACTTAAGATATAGGCAGAGTGGAATATTGGTAACAGATTTTACGAACTAACTAATTTTCATTCAGAATGACATACTTCTTTATCATCCAAATGATGACATACTATTTCATTTTTATTGTAAAACATGTTGATAAAACCAAAGATATTTCCAATAAAAATGAGACTGGATTGTGATCTGTTTATTGTGGTACAATTAAACTAATCACTTTCCACAAAAGGTTGGTATGAGACATCAGACATTTTGGACAAGGTAAAGTTTAAATAAGGATCTAAAGTTGTCAGCTACATTTTTGAAAATTAAAAATATTATCTTTGAGAAGTTAGCTTTTTTTTAAGAGCAAGTGATCAAACGAAAGTACAGTTCATGTTGACCCCTTTCAAAGTAGACTGAATTTTAATTAGCTAGTAATTTTGCTTGTAAGGTAATTCTGTGAGCAGAAAATAGAAGATCGGTTCCTCTTTGGATTGCTCCCATTCCTAGTGGTGTTTAAGCCATTTCAGATTTCTTTTAGCCAAAAAGAAGTGATTAAAAAGAAATACTATAATGGAAAAACTAAATTTAGTTTTTGTAATTTTTTTAAAATTAAAGATTTTTAAAAGGATATATGTAGGTGTTACTCGTGATTAACTTTAATGAGTGTACTAGAACAGCCAGTTTCCTAATAGTTTGAATAAATGCTTCACTTCAATAGATTTCATGTTTGAGGGTCTCTCGGGTATGGTTTAAAGTGCAGTATAACTCTGCTGCCAGTGGAAAATAATCTTAGACTTCAGGATCATGATGCACTGGCAAGCTGACATACTTTTAGTTGCTAAAATCTAAAGTTAGAGGTGTTTTTGCTTTGAAAAGCTCTTAATGAGTTATTCGAAAAAATAATTACATGAACCTCTCCTGCTACTGTCACATATTTCAGTACCTAGAAGTGATTTGCCTACAGTAGAATTCTATTGTAATGACTATGGATAGATAAGCATCTCATACAAAAGAGTATTCACCAAGGTGTCAGAAAAATAATAATGGTAGTTCATTTTGCAGGTATCTTAAAGACATTGTCCAGTGAACTCTGGAATGAAGATGTTTGTTTATTTTGATTTTACAATGACTTTCAACCAGTTTTTATTTTCTAGCTTGTACTGTGTGCCCACTGCCATCCTGAGTGTTTGGAAAATAGAAAGTTAACAGGTGCCAAGAATTAAATTGCTTGAAATTTAAAATAAAGATTAAGAGAATTATTAGTAAAAGGTGATTACCAGAGAGTTATGTCTGAAAAGATTTTATAGAAATAGCCTCATCTGAGTTTGGATGTATAGCCATTGTTTAAAGGGAAGGAAGTTTAGTGTAGCAGGAGCTGTGACATTGATCTTTCTTTCTTTTCTTTCTTTTTTTTTTTTTTTTGGTGGTGCTAGGGATGGAACTTAGGAGCTTCTGTTTGCCAGGCAAGCACTTATTCCACTGAGCTATCTCCCCAGGCCTGCCACTTGTTTTTCAAATTTTTGTATCTAAACTCAAAAGAGGAGAGGGAGTACCAGTAGCCATTTATCTCATATTAGTGAGCATAGTTTTCTATATTACATACAAGATTAATAAATTAACTATAAATAAATTACAAATGCACATGCTATGGCATTCAGACTTCGGATCATCATGATTTCTCCTGAGAGGATATTTCCTAAGCAGATGTAGATAGTTAACTTCATATGTTGTTATATCCTATACGTTTTTACTAAGAAACTGTTTTAATCTATGTGTTATATAAAACTGGTCTGATACGTACAACTTGAGATGAATAATGTGCTCCAAATCCTACTTCCTCATAAATTGTATAAGCATGTGAATTTTTGTTTTTTAAATGTAAAACTGTGTTTACATTACCTTAATACTGCTATTTATTTCTACCATTATCTAAAAATAAAATGAAAGATATTCCAGTCTTCCACATGGATTCTGTTAAAGCTCTAAAAATGTTATTAATAATGCAACTAGCATTCATGTTCAAACTACAAATACAGACATATGCAAAATTCATTTTAGTTCACTTCTTACAACTTTTGGATATGTTGAACTAGAACTGGCTACATGACCAATGGTCTTCTGATTTTTAAACTTACCAATTTTTTTTATGGCCAGCTCACCCTGCTCTGGGGATGGGGCTGGCCCAGCATGTGGTGTCTGGGATCGAACCATGGTCCGTGTGGTTGCCTAAGCTTTCCTAAACAGGCACTTTATGCTGCCAAGCCATCTCACCAGCCCGAAACTTACAATTTTTTTTTGAGACAAGGGCTTGCTATGTATTTCAGACTGGCCTTAAGTTCACTATTCATTCATTAAACATTTTCTCAGGCTTCATTAGTTCATGAGCCTCAGACTCATAGCAGTCCTCCTGCCTCAGCCTCTGACATGCTGAGATTACAGCACACTCCATGACAACTCATGTCTACATATAGAAAATTATATTGCTATTACAGGTAATTTCTGACTTATCATGGTTTCCCTTGGGATTTTGCAACTTTGAAATTTGCAAAATAATATGCATTTAGTATAAACTATACTTTTAATTTTACTGTTTTGCCAAGGTAGTAATATGTTCAGTATTTTCTATCAATACTGTGCAGCTGCAGTAAGTCATGGGTCCCTGTCAGCCATGTGAACATAAGGGAAAAACAACTAATAATTTACTGTGAATTGTTCGTTAAACTATGATTTTGGTAGGTTAAGTGTCTTAAACGCATTTTTGAATTGTGATATTTTTCAATTTATAATGAACTTATTGGAATATAAGCCCGTCATAATTCTAGGACCACCTGTATTACATCAAAAGAAAGATTCAAATACTCCCTCTAATTGCTGATTGTGTTATTTCAAAAGTATTTTTATATGCACGATAATTTTTTTCATTTGTACTATTTGGTTTATCAAAAAGATTTTGTGTTACTATCTTTTTTGTAAGAATCCTCATGCTTTATGTCTTATAGTAATTACCTTGAAGATAATAACATGCAGTGTATTAGCGCTATTGTTGCCAGGGCATGAGTTATTTTCTGTTATTTTGTTAGAAACTTTTGTTTTATTTTCTCATAAAATAAATATATATAAAGCACATAAAGGTGCTTTTAAGTAATTTGAACATTCTCTTTGGCATTTTGTTTACTAATCTGGTTAACAAACTCAATGGAAAAACGTTTCTGAAGTTAATCTCAGTTCCTTTCTGAATTATCACAAATTATGAAACAGTGGGGTCCAAATTAGAATGCAAAAAATTTCATTACTGCATGCTCTACTAATTAAGAATGTTTTCAGCAGGCACATATATAGCAATCATGCTAAAATATTTTCTGCCGAATGTCAACTCTACCCTGGTAATAGATTCTACTATATAGGAAACGCAACCACAGTCCTACCAGAAGTTAGGAAGTATTGGGGTTTATTTACTAGATATCAAAGTATGATACTGAATTCAAGTAAGTGGTGAGGGAGCTGAAGATAGAGAGATCTAGGCTTTATGTATTTACTAATGTCTTCTAAATGCTGTACTAGGATATTAAATATATTTGTCTGTGAAAGGGATTACAAATTAATACAGATTAAATATGCTTTTCTGAATACTTGGGAACAGAAATGCTTCAAATTTTCGAGTATTTTTGGTTTTGGAATATTTGCATAGATTTGCCAGATGATTATCCCTAATCTCAAAATCCAAACTTCAGAATGCTCAGATAACTGTTTGAGCATTGACATGCTGCTTTGAATGTTTTGGATTTTGGATTTTCAGATTAGGGATGATCAATATGTAACATAAGCAAAATTGAGACAATAGTTATGGTCAAATGCTCTGAGGTGTTTTAAAAAGTGGCAGTGTTATTCACATGCAAATTCAATGAACGCACAGATACTTACATCAGAGTTAGAAGGTAAAATGTTCACTACAGTTTATACTTAGTAGACCTAATAAATTGATTATTTCACAAGTTGCAAAGTAACAAAATCTCAGGATCTTCTTTCCTGAATGAATAAGCATATAATATATGCATACATGTTGATGTTAATTTGTTCTATTTGTGTTTTCATGCAATAAGCTCTAACACTCTGCATTTCCAAAGCTCTGTGATGAAATTCTGACAAGTCACTGGAATTTCTGCTCTAATTAACTTGAAACTATACATAATAATAGAGTTGCCAGAGGCTTGGTATTTAGAGGAGACAAGCTAGTTCTTTGTTTCATGCCTTTTACAGTAATGGCAAACTTATCTCTACTACATAACTCATTGCTGTTTCTTTACAGATCTTATACCTTAGGTGTAACAGCAGAGGAAGCAACAGCACAGCTTATTGGCAATAGCATAGTTAAAATAAAAATTTAGCTCTTTGAAATTTTCAAGTAATTTAAATTCCCTCAAACATCCATCTTCTTTGCCATTGCAGTGATGATCTTGCTGTGTGTTATGGAAAAGAAAAAGAGGCAGTATTTTTTTTATAGCTAGACATTGACTCTAGAGTAGGAATTAGGAAAATCTATTTAATTATTTTTTTCTTGTCTTTTTGAGAAAGGGTCTTGCTATGCAGTTCAGGCTGGCATTGAGCTCACTTTTGTAGCCCAGGCTGATCTTGAACATGCACTGATCCTCCTGCCTCAGCCTCCCAAGTGCTGGCATTATAAGCGGGTGCCACCATGCCTGGCTTGTTTAATTCTTAATAGTATGTATTAATAGAGAGATGAAAGCTTTGAAAATATTTCAAATTATTAGAATATATGATATAATTTTGTGTTTATGTTTGGATATGAATATTTCTGATATAGTAAATTTCAGAAATTCGGCTTAATAAAGGTGATGGGATATAAAATCTTGCTGATAAACTAAGGAGTAGCTTAAGTATATAATAAAAATATAGCATGGATACTTAGGGAAAGATGTTCAGATCTTTAAGTTGTGCAAATTTTTTTATTACTACCCATTGTATGTGTATTAATTAAAGATTTTTGGTAATCTGTGTGTGGTTGCACATACCTGTGGTCCTAGCTACACCAGAGAGAACAGCCTGCTAAAAAATGGTGCGTTAAAGAAAAGACTTTGACAGCAAATAATAAAGAATACTTTAAATTACATTAAATAACAACAATAATTTTCTTATTTATGTTAAGGTTCCAAGAAATGCTCATAGAAGCCAAAGGGACAAAATAATCCTTAAACACATGAGGGACCAGAAATTGGACTAAAAACCGTCTATAACTAAGGAAACTTTATTCTCTTTTCTCTCTTCTCTGTTTCCATCCCAAAATCCACATAGGGTGTCTCATTTATCTTTATTTCTTTTCATATGTCTAATTCATTTTTCTACCTCCCTCAGTATATAGCCAAACATGGCCTACCCAAGAGTTCCCAAGTTTATATATTCTAAAAGTAGGCAATCAGAAGATACTCAATAGCATTTTTGAATCTCAACTCCCAATTCTGAATGACCTAGTTTCGAACATATGGTCAGCCAGAATCTGAGTATTTATAACTGGAGGAGCAAGATCACATGGTATATATATATATATATATATATACCATATATATATATATATATATATATATATATATATATATATATATATATTACTATTAGGTCTCAATCCTGAGTGAGGATACATACAGTTCTCAGAGAGGGTATGGGCTGAACAGCATCTCACAAAGTATCTACTGTGGAGTGTCATTTGTGGGCATAAAATAGATTATGATAAGACATACGTAACACAGCTAAAAGAGAAATAAATTACCTTTGTCATATGCTTATTTTTAATTAGAGACAATAAGAATTAGAAATGATACCGCCTAGCCTCACTTCAGTGAGAAGAAAATTTAGAAATGGAGAACAATTTTTAAAAATAAGACTTGTTCAAAATCACACAATAGCTTGGTGTGGTGGTGCACCCCTGTAATCACAGCACTTGGGAAGCTGAGGCAGGAGTATCGCTGTGAATTCAAGGCTAGACTGAGCTAAGAAGTGAGTTCAAGGCCAGCCTAAACTGCATATTGAAACCTTGTCCCAGAAAGACAAATGCACACACACACACACACACACAACCCAAATGATACAAAAGCTGTGATAAGAATTTGATTTTGGGGTTTCGAATTTTTCTTAGACTATGGTAACCAGAATTATTAGAGTATCTGATAAAATGTTTATATACTTTAAAGCTATCTTTTAGGCAATATTTTGGCCCTAGCCCTTCAAAGTCAATAAAGACCCAGGATATAAGAGAACCTGTGCTGTAATATCCTATGACTCAGAGGTGTCCCAAATTTCCTGGTCAAGGAGATCATGGGACCTCAGAGGAAAGGGATGAATGAACTGCAGTGCGTCTAAGGAGAGTCACCCAGAGAAA
>PVJA010056524.1:0-10783 GCA_004027025.1 Myocastor coypus
AAAAAAAAAAAAAAAAAAAAAAAAAAAAAAAAAAAAAAAAAAAAAAAAAAAAAAATACACAGTTTCACTAAGCAAAATAATAGCAATTTAACAATGGTTGTTACACTGCATATTTTTGTCTTCAAATTAGTTGTTCAGATTATAAGATATAAGCATACAAAATTAGTCAAAAATGTAAAATATTGAAAAGGAGAAAGAAAAAAATGTATTAACTTCCCTTTGAAAGCACCAGCAGAAATCAGCAATACGATTATCCAGTCTATTCTGAGTATATGCATACACATATTTTCCCTCCTTTCTTTCTTTTCTCCTTTTGTTCATCCAATTGTTCCTTACTTTTAAACAGGTTTTTTTTTTTTTCCCTTTCACACTATCTATTGTACTCTTTCAGGTTATTTGACTAGAGAGACAATACAGTGTTTACATATGCTTCTGATTTATTTCACTTATAAGTATGCTCTCTAGTTGCATCCATTTACATATAAAAGCCTTACGTTTATATTTTTGTAGCTGAGTAATACTCCATTGTGTAAAAATATCACATCTATTTCTACCCATTCCTCCACTGATGGGCTTTGAGTTAGATTTTGCTATAGATCACTATGGTATGATGTTTTCAGTTCTTCCAGAAAAATACTCAGAGGAAAATAGCTGGCTTAAATGGGACTTCCAGTCCTAGCTTTTTGTGTAATCACCACATTGATTTCCATAAAATTATACTCATGACTATCATTATACACTAAAGTAAAGAAAATTTTTCAAAGTTCTAAATGTTAAAACAAAACAGTAAACCAACTGGAGGAGAAAATAAGTAGAAATCTTGAAGACATAGGGGTAGGCAAAGAGTTCATGAACAAAACCCACACCACACAGGAAATACTTCAGTCAGCAACTGGGATGTCACCTTTTGGAAAACTTTTGGCACTTCAAAAGAAATCACCAACAGAATAAAAAGAAATCCACAAATTGAGAAAAAAAATCTCCAACTCTTCCTGAGACAAAGGCCTTCCATCTAGAACATGCAAAGAGTTTTTTTTAATCATACTTCCAAATTCAAATCTCTAATCAAAAAACTTGGCATCTGAGATGAATACACACTTCTCAAATGAAGAAATACAAGTGACAAATAAATGTATGAGAAAAGTTCAGCATTGCTAGTTATTCAAGAGATGAAAATTAGTGTAATACTAAGATTCCATCTCACCGCAGAAAGAATGGTTATTTAAAAAGTCAAGTAAGAACAATGGCAAATATGAGAAATACTGTGGAAAGAAGGTAACTTCTTCACTGTTGGTGGGAGTCCAGACTGCTATAACTTAACTTTTGATCAACATTTAATCAATATTAATTAAACCTCTTCTTGATAGCTACAATACTGGGAACCAGAGAAATAGGAAAATCAAGGTATTCTGAATCCAGCTTTCTTATCTGTAAACTGCAGAAAGGGGTTTCATAAGCTCCAGAAGGAGAATGGGGATAGGTGGTGAGAGACAAAGTCCAAAAAGCTACAGTAAAGATTTCAGATTTTGTTATAAACATAATAAAATGATAGCTAGTGCTCAAAGGTTAAGTCAAAGAATACTTCTCCTTGTTGACAAATGTCACTCTTTGAATTAAGAGGTCAAATTAACTAAAATTAATGCCAAGAGGAAAATAAGTGAAGTTATTTTCTGTCCTCTTGTATCTAATTTGAATGTGTGACAACCTAGACCAAAAGAGTATGAGAAAATGACACTTTGTACCTTCTAGATCAACTGATACAATGCCATCCCAGTCTCCAGATAACCACGATCAATGTAACATAATGTGCAAGAATCACGATGCAAATGTACAAAATCAAGGCAAACAACAATATGATGGCAATTTACTTTATGAAGTTGGTGGAGGTTAGGAAATAAGAGAACAAAACAGATGAGAAAAACTGGATATGATGGCCTCTGTGACAGTGAATTTGTGTACTGTCCCTAGGAACAGGTTTCATAATGATCCATATTTTGTAGCTAAAGAAACGGAAGTTAAATAGGATTTGCCAAAATCACACAGCAGGCAAAAGATAGGACTTGACCTTAGAAGTGTCTTTTGCAGAGTTCTTTCCTCTGAGGCATAATTGAGCGCTGATCCACAGACCACCTAAATTTCATGGCCCTGATGGCTAATTCCAGATGCTCCATTAATCACATTGCTGTATACCTGGACCATCCCTATTAAAACATCTAAAAGTTAAATTTAAAGCCAGAATTCTTCTACCATCTGCATCAAAAAATTTAATGTCCAAACTAAAAACACTCTAGGGGCATGTACATGTGAGCTAGCTGAAGACTTAATGTCTATCAGAATGCTTTGAGGCTGTGGGAGGAAAGTGAATACATCCATGAATTAGCTTCTCCTTATTTTGCAATTCAAGTCTGTACATTAGTCATCTGGGCTTGGGACTTAGAGATATTCATACCTGAAAATGTGAGTGACGTTATCCCGAGGGAGATGCAATGCTTGCAGAAATGAAAATTGTAAACTATATTTAGGTTGTTAGGTTAAGAAATCAACATTCAATTTGCTTTCCTAAGTGGGTTAGCTGAAAATAAATTCATGGGGACATTTTTCTTCTGTCTTGTACAAGGGAAAATACAAAGAAAAGCAAATGTGCTTTCTATACAATGTCCTGTGCTAAAGGCTTTGATGTTCCTCCTCAATAAGGTATTTTGGGGAAGGGGAAAGTTACATTATGTGGCAAATTTCCCTGCAATAGTAAGATTTAACACATTTTTTGAAGGTTTCTATAATCTAATATTTCATTCCTTCATCTGTACAAAGATGTTTCCCAAGAAGGTAAGCACATGCCTTTACAACCATGGCCTGTGGTCACACACTCCATCAAAATACTTTCACACTGACCGTAAACTCTATCTTATATGCTTTGCAAATCAGTGTCCCAGTTCGCTCTGCTGGTCACTTACAATTGGCCCTGGAGAAGGAGTCACTTACTCTTTGACAGAAAAGTAGCTGCTGTCCTTCAAGATCTAAGGTCCATAATCTCTACCCCACAGAAATCTTCAGAATAATTCAAATGCTTCTTAAAACATGGTCACAATAATAAAAGCAAACTGGTTTTACCATGAACCTTTCTACCAAACTGCTCATGATGGCCTGAGCTGGGTGATTAATTACTTAAGTATTAATTATCACTTCATTCTTTACTGAAGTGTTTATAACATCTCCACATATTTAGAAGGCAGAAGCACTTAAGTTCTTTTGAATGACAAGGTGATCAGAAGCTTTCTCCACAAAAATTGTCTCTATAATTTATCAGTCATAACAAGTCATTTTTAATCTACTTTTTATGTCTTCAAATTAGAACCATAAGGTGTAATAATTGATGCCAATAGAGATGAGAAAAGAAAATGAAACTAGCAAATAACAAGCCATGGAGCTTTTCTACCATCTTTGTACAAAGCACTGTGTGTGGCTTTCAGGGAACACAAACCAGAGAATGAGAGTTTGTTCTCACTGATCCCATTCTCTCAGAGGGCAGAGGCAGCCAACTCCTAACAAGATAAGCACAGATGCCAGCACTCACTGCACTAACTGTTCACCATGGAGGAGAACTTGTTCCATTCAAGGGAGCAAAAGTCAATGTGAACTAGATCTTGTGCAAAGTCATAAAGGCAACTTCTCAGAGATGTAGGACATATTTCTGTGACCTAATTCACAGCTCTAGCCAAGTATCGGTATACACAAGAAATATTTGAAAGAAAAAAAAAAACTCAGTAAAAATGGAGCATGTAAGTCAAGAGAAGCAGAGGACAGCATCAGTAAAGGGGTTCCTCTTGGGCTGTGGAACCCAGAATGCTGACCTGAAGCAAGGTGTACCACAATCTCTCCCCAAGAATGGTTCAGTCATGTCCCCAAGTCAAAGTCTCCTACTTGGCACTTGAAAGCCATTCCAACAAAATTTACAAATTCCCTACACAAGCATTACACATCTTTCTTGAAATTTACTCCAGTCATTCTTCCAACTTGAGTTGTCTGAAGACCAATCCTCAAGATCCTTTGACATTCCTTTCTCTTAATATTGGAAGTACTTTTCCACCGGAATGGCAGCTGCACTGGCCTCATGCTTCCCGTTCTCCTCAGGCATTCCTCTTGGTTCTTTGTCAGTGAGAGAGCTTCCATTCATGGTTGCTCCTGGTACCATCACTCCTGGTACCACAGGCTCACAGCACCCTGCATCTTCTTTGAGGGACTGTACTTTCTTTCCATAGCAAGCTGTACTCTGTGCCTGCTGCAATCCCTGTTTTCATATTACTCTCTCAGAACAGCTACAGCGCCATTGGTCACAGGCGCACCTACTGCCCTGAGTAAGCACTTACTGTGTCAAGCTCCAAATGCTATGATCCTGGCTCGATGCACATTCTCAGTGACAAGTATGCCATGTACCTTCCTGCCATCATGGATACTAGATTCAATATTTGTTTCTTGTCTCACTTGGGAGCTACTTGAAACCACGTTTACATTTGTCATAGCCACCCTACCACATGTCCTTGCAGTCAGTTGGCACTCAGCCAGTGTAGGTATAAAACAAGACATTAACTAGAGAGCTTCAGAGTATCCAGCTAGAGAATTCTCTTTGCCATGCTAAGGGGTTTGGACTTTATCCTATAGGTATTTGGAAGCCCCTGGAGGCTCTGGATCAACTAAGCTACATCTGCAATACTATGAAATAGGAAAATTGATCTGGCACTTGCAAGTAGGATAATTTGGGAGGAGAAAACAGCTTAATACAAGTAGCCTTGATTTTCTGAGGAAATTTGATATATTAAATGAATAAAAATGGGTTTAAAATGATAAGCATGAAATTAGCCAAAAAATTAAAAAGAACAAAAAAATTAAGCATTATTTAGTCACATTCAGTATCATCTAATGTTCTTTTTGCTATGCTTTATTTTCTTTAAAAATAAAAAGTGATTAGCACAAACATTAAAAGGAAAAATTATAAATAAATGACTGTCATCTTAGGTTTCTCCATTCTTCTAAAGAATCGCATGATAATGTCATCATTATGCCATGACTGTCTCTGGCAATGGACCACGAAGGACAAGGACGATATAAAACCATTTTAATTTTTTCCCAGGATTAAAAAACTAGTAACAACAAACTATATGAAGTAAAATATTGTTACAACACCACTGATCAGTCTCTCTCTCTCTCTCTCTCTCTCTCTCTCTCTCTCTCTCTCCCTCTCCCTCTCCCTCTCCCTCTCCCTCTCTCTCTCTGCCAGAAAAGTAATGTGAGCCATGGCTTAATTAATCTTACTTGCCCTGCCTCAACCATCTGGCAATAGAGGCCTGTGTGCATATAGAAAAGGTTTGCAGAAAATTCAGAGACGAGACAAGAATAAAGGTCTATGGGCGTGTCTCATAGCTCATTCACAGACCCCAGATAACCTGAGAAGCTGCACCTTCCTCTCAGTGGCATGTACATTGTAGAAAGCCTCTCACTATTCATTTTTTTGACCAGAAAATGTGACCCTATTACCAGCTGATCTAGGCAAGTATAAGGATAAACAAAGATGGCTTGTGTATTTCTGATGGGAGTGAGAACAGAAAAAAACAAGGGTGGCCCTCTTTATTTGGAAATGCACTTTGTTTTATACCAAAACAAAACTTTTAGATGGCCACTACTTTTAAAATGCAAAGTTCCTAGCACTAGTTTTCCAAAACAATGGACTTTTCATTCTTCTAATACCTACTTGTTGCTATGTCTCAGCTACCATCAGTAAAGAGTACAGCTACTATCACTGTGGTGAAAGCAACAGACTCCGTGCTTGCCCTCATGAACTTGCATTCTAGCCAAGAAAAAAATCTACCTAATAATACACCTTCACCAAGTACAATGGCTGTGGTGACTGATAGGTTCAGGTTAGCTGTCAGAGGAGAGTACACAGAACCAGCCTAACTTGTTAGAAAACATAGCCTATAAGAAGTGGCATTTCCAAGGAAATTAAATACAATGTAGTGTGTTTTGTGTTGAAGGAGCATCCAGACAAGATATGCGATGAGTAAATCCCCAGTGATTCAAGGAACTGAAAGAATCTCAGTGGGGCTGGAATGCTGGGCAAAAGGTGTAAAGCAATTGCAGTGCAGACAAATAGTATTAGCATTTGTTATGCAGTGATATATATATATAGCGGTTCTCAACCTGTGGGTCATGACCCCAGTGGGGGTTGAAAGATCAAAATACAGGGGTCACCTAAAACCATCAGAAAATGTTATTTATTTGGAATTACAGTTTTGAAGTAGCCACCAAAATTATTTTTTGGTTTGGGGCCACCACAACATGAGGAACTGTATTGTGGGCTCACAGCATTAGAAAGGTTGAGAACCACTGATATGTATATGTATATATATATATATATATATATATATATATGTATATATATACATACATACATATACATATATATACATACATATATATACACATATATATGTTATTTTAAATGCATGAAGAAGTCTTGAAATATTTAAGGCACAGGATTTAAAAATGCAATTCACTACTAATAAAAGTTATCTGGCTTCTGGGAGGAGAAGGAATTAAAGGAGCTATCTGACTTTAGAGGCCAGTGGATAAAGATGCCACATTTTTGGTCTGCCGTCTTGAATTATGTCCTGCACTGTCACATAAATGTTTCTCTAGTCTGACAAAAATAACAAAGCTGACATCTGATTAGCACAGAGATAATTTCTGTACTAGTCATTGGGGTGATGATATGGAAAATCCAATAGAACCAGGGAATTCTTTCAAACGCTAACTCATTTGTACATGTGGAGGTTAAAAAACAGAAGTTCTGTACTTTATGCTCTGTTCAGCAAGGGAAAGAAACAAATGCAGAATCCTAGCACTCGGAGACAAGAGCTCAGACAAGGGTGCTCCAGTTCCAGGACAAGAATAGGTAGGAAAGTTAGTCATCTTGAAAGATGCGAGAAAATGCTTTGAATAAAAATGACACCAGCAGAGTCAGGAATATAAATAACTTAATAGTATGATTAATAACTATATTATGAATAATAAAAACAATTACTTATGCAATGCTTACTGCTAACTTCCAAATATTTTTTTCTTACTAATTATAAGACCCAGGAAAAACAGTTAGTTTTAAGCTATTTTGTAGAAGAAAGAACCAGAGGGCCAGTGAGGTGGCCTAGGAGTCTGAGGAGGGCGGCAAGCTTGATTTAACTGACACAGCTTTGTGAGACCTCGTCTTAAAATAAAAGAACAAAAGGTCTGTGTGTGTATCTAAGCAGTGTTCTTGTCTAGCATGTGCCAGGCGCTGGGTTCAAAGCCAAGTATGATGGGCAAAAAAAGAGAAAAGGAAGAAAAGCCAAAGGAACAGAAGCATATAACATTAAATGACAGGCTAGCTTAATGCAAAGTCAGATCGCTTTCCAGTAAACATGCTCCTAGGAACTAACTGGGGAGACAGGGAAAAGAGAGGTATGAAAAGGACAAGGAGCAAAACGAGCCAAAGCCCAGTGCGAGACGGAAAATAAGCGAGCCCCTTCCGCACGCAGGAGTGTGGTGTAGCAGAAGACCAGAGAGGGGAGTGACGGTCACATCCGACCAACTCATAAACTGAAACTTCAGCCTGAAAACAACAGTCCCTGAAGATGGTAGTGGAAGGTACCAGAGTAGATTGGCGCTGGATAAAGGTCACTGCGTGCAGGCAGGAATCCAGGGGAGGCAGACTGGGGCTAGGCTAGGGGCATAAAGCAAGTAGTAACAACACAAGTAAGAATCAACAGTGCGTGGAGACCTAACTAAGTAAAGTGTTAGGCGATCCTTATTTTTCATCTGAGGAAAAGCAAGTTTTGAGACTCACTACTAGAAATGACAGTCTTCATTTATTTTTCTTTTTTTGTAGGACCAGGGTTCAAACTCACCACCTTGCACTTGCCAGTCAGGCACTTGTGCCACAGAGCTATCTTCCTGGCCCCAGGACAGTCATTTCAAAGATCATGGCGAAATCAGTGAAAACATTAGGAAGAGCATAACTGCATTTACACGAAAAAGAACCATGCAATAAGGGCTGCATGTGTGTTTACCATTTATATTGTATCAATATTATGTCTGTATCCATCATCACATAATAGGAAGCCCTTTGTCCAGGTACATCAATAAATCCAAAATAACATTTTTTTAGTCTACATAAAGCTCTGTTAATAGCCCATGCATCTACCATGTCTCAAAGACAAGTTATTTAACTTGATTTACCATAAATGAAGTTCAGTTTTACATAATGATACCTCTAAATTCCACCTACAATTATGTCTCTATTGAAAAAGGTCAAATGCAGTGATTCTAAGTAATTTCAATCCCTTGGAAAATGAACCTTGCAAGAACTTAAGGAAGTTTTCTCATACTGGCTACATAAAAAGAAATGAAGATTTAGGGAGAAGATACTTTAAAAGATGCATTGATATGCAGGTATATACTCTTTCTCTCCCTTTCCCTCTCTCCCTCTCTCTCTCTCTGCCTCTCTCTCCATATTCCTCCTTCCCCCCTCCATCCTTCTCTAGTCCTCCTTCTCCATCCCTCCCTCCTTATTTCTTTGCTTTTGTCCCTTTGATATAGGGTCTATACTCTGAAGCCCACACTGGCCTTTAACTCATTGTTCATTGTCATCCTGCTGAACCTCCTGAGTGCTGAGGTTACACGTCTTTTTTCTCTGATCTTGGCTTTCTTTTTCCACTTTCATGTGAAACACGTGGTTTTCTGTGGAAAGAAACAGAAGGTGCAATAGACTAACAAGTAACTCAAAATACTGATAACAAAGAGAGGCAAATGTAGACTTTGGGAAAAACATAAAGTACTAGGACAGCAGCAATGTCTGGGCATCTGGCTGTCACCATCGCTAGAGAATATTTTTGTGTGTGTTTTCTCTACAATACTCAAAATCCCTTGAACACTAGGAAAAGGATAGTTGCATTCTTCCCTAATGCCACAACCTGCCAGACATTTTTGAACTAACACAGTGACCTGGATACATTGCTTCTCACTGCAATGCAAGGACAAGAAGGAATTGACCAGTCTTGCCAGTAGTCTGAGAAGGTACAATCTCTTCCCATGCATTGAGAAAGAAAGTTTAATGGCGAGACTGTGAAGCATAATTCTCCCATGTCCTGGAAAGATGGCCTTTTAAGGTTGGTTACATTATTTAGATTTCTCAGAAAGTTTTCAGGTAAGTATAACCTGCCGTTGTTGCTACTTCAGCCATAAACAGGATGTTTTCAGAACGACTTGTTTTTTGAGTAGTTCATGATTAGACAAGCATACTTCTACAAGTAGCTTTCTTTTCATTGTGGTGCAGTACATAAACCTACAATTTACTCTGGCCAAGGGAGCTCTACAACACCTATTATTCTGCACTCTGGAATGCTGAGGCTGGAGGATCCAAGCTCAAGTTCAGACTGTACAATTTAGAGACCTAGCAAAACGCTGTTTCAAAATAAAGAGCTAAGAATGTAGCTCAGTGCAAAGGTGCTGGGGTCAGTCATCACACACACACACACAAAACACACCCACCCACCCCCACACACACGCACATGCACACATTACTCTTTATCCTTTCCAGTGTATGGGATAGTGGCATTAACTATATTCACATTACTATGCAATGTTTATTGCTCATCTCCAGAATTTTTCTTCTTCCCAAATGGAAACTACGTAGTTTAAGCAATAACTTCTCCAGAAGGATAAAAAGTTACTTTCTTGATAACTTCTACTTCTATATCTATGAATTTGATCATCCTAGTCTTCATATGTAAGTAAAACCAAAAAAAAAAAAAAAAAAAAAACAAACTATACTTGTTAACTAGCATATTTCATTTAGCTCAAAGTTTTGGAGGCTCATCCATGTGTAGCATATGTCAAAATTTTATTTCTATTTAAGGCTCAATGATATTCTTCTATGTATGTACTACATATTCACTTATCCATTTATCCATTAATGGACATTTAGGGTTTTTTTTCCACCTTTTGTCTAGTGGAAACAGCATTGTTGTGGATATAAATGCTCAGATACTTGTGCAGTATTTACTTTAAAATCTTTTAGATAAACACATATAAATCAAATTTATGGATCATATGAAAAGTCTCTATTAACCATTTCATACTTCCATCAATAGCACACAGAAGGTCCAATTTATCCACATCTTTGTAAATGTGATTTTCTTCTTTTTTTTTTTTTTTTTTTGAGTTTCAATTTTTTTTATTGTTTAAATTTAACAATGGTTATATTACATATTTTCATCATCAGATCAGTTTAGATTAATATATATAGGTATATAAGATTGATCAAACAATTAAACATTAACCTTTCTAAATCAACATTACTTTTTTTTTCTTTTCCCCTTTCTTTTCTTTGAAAGTTGGCATTGCATATTGTCCTCACAATCATTATACAGAGTAGAGTGTGTGGGCATGACCCACCTCTCTATTGATGTTGCTTAGAAAAAAAAAAAAAGAAAAAGAATATACTTCTCTTTGGACTAAGAGGAAGCAGATACATACACAGTCAAATGTTTTGCAATTGCAGTGGGCCACAAGTAAGCTTGTGATGTTGGAGGCTATTGAATCTAAGCCTCCTAAAGCTTATCTCATCAATCTAGCTCTGCATTTCATGCATTGTAATTAAGATTTTTTTTTTTTCTTGCTGGGTGGTCAAGGGCAAGTTGAAGCAAGACCTGCATAACAAAACATTCTTTTCTTTTTCTTTTTTTTTTTTTTT
>PVJA010056525.1:0-10772 GCA_004027025.1 Myocastor coypus
AGAGGTGACGGCGCTGTGACAATTCCTGTTCCAGAGCCGGGAGGGGGGGCGCGGAGAGGAAAGGAGAGGCCACCTGCAACTTTGACCCAGAGAAGTTGTCCTGGGGTCGCTGCTGTCCCGGCAGGCAAGAATCAGCCTTGGGTAGGGGCTGTGGGTAGTGTGGATGTATTAGTGCCCCGTGTCCCCTGTGGAGTGTCCCCTCTTTATCCTCAGACCGTGGAAGGCTGGATGTGACGTTGATGCCGGGCGCTCTGCTGAGTATTAGACACTCGGTAATACTTAGTCCTAATGGCCTTCCAGAAGAGTGGGACACTATTGTCCATATTTTTCAGATGAGGCAGGCAAGGGGCAAGGAAGAGTGGGAACATTACCTGAGCTCACGAGCTGGGTTTTGAACTTGAATCTAGGTGACTCCGAAGCCAGAGAGAGCTCTTCCCCATGCACTGCGGGGGTGGCTGTCGTAGCGATGGGTGACCTGGGAAGCCGAGCAGCGTGTTGCAGGCTGGTACGCCTGGGCTCCCTGGGCTGCTTCCGCCCCTCTCCTCGGAGCCCGGGCAACAGAGTGAGGTGTCTCAGTGGTGCACACTGGCTGGGCTCCTTGTAGGAAGCCGGGTATATCTTGAAGGATTCGAAGGACCAGCCGTGCCCAGGGGCTAGCATAGGTGAGTGGGCAGGGCCATGGGAACAAACACGAGCTGCCAGGGTGGCCCACTCTGGCATCGGAAGGCAGCTGTTAACATCCACAGGCTGAAGTGCCAAGGACAAAGGAAGAAGGTTCGGGGAGCCAGGTAGAGTCGGGGCTGTGGTGACCAGGAGGGACCCAACCTTCCCAGGTCGGGCTTCTGAATTATGAAAGGAACCAGAAAGACACTCCTTTGTCATGGTAGTGGTGTCTACACTCATCGGACTTGGGAGGGGCGGAATGAGTTAAAATATGCACAGCCCTTAGAAGAGTGCCTGGCCTCTGGCAGACCTGAGCGAGTGCAGGGCCCTCTTCCCACGCTTAGGTGCAGAAGGGCTGTCAGCAGAATCTCCTGAGCACGGACGAAGTGCGCTGCGCGTTCTCCGTCTAAAGAGTAGCTATTGATGGCAAAGCCGGTTCTGATTAAGGGGTTGAATTCGTGCTTGAGCTGAGGCCTGGTGAGTGTTGGAGAAGCCCCCGGGTACACGGAGGGGTGGTCCTGGCAGAGGGAGAGAACAGGTGCCGAGGGCGTGGGGCGGATTCCACATGGGGCATTCAAGGAGCAGCAAGAGCAGCAGCAAGCCAGGGATCAAGGGGAGAGGCAGGGGTCAGAGAGGAAAGGAGACTGGACAGTGTGCGGAACTTGGGTGTGCTTCTGGGAGAACGAGAGGTTCCCAGAGAAATGTTACATCAAGAAGAGGCAAACCAGAGGGCCAGGGAGACAGCTCAGTGGCACTCGGCCGGGCCTGCCTGGGAAGCGTGAGATCCTGAGTTTAATTCCTGATACTAAAAATATATTAAATAAATAAGTAAATAAATAAGAGAGAGAGAGAGAGAGAGAGGTAGGCAGACAGGCAGGCAGACAGGCAGGCAGGCAGAGACAAAATCCAGTACAGTAGACTTATCTAGGTTTCCAAGAAGCAAATGCCAAGAGGGAATGAAGCAGTCATGGCTCTATTAGGGGAAATGCTCCCATCTGTTTGTTTGTTTGTTTGTTTTCAGTACTGGGGATTGAACTCAGGACCTTGCACTTGCCTGGCAAGTGCTTATTCTACTGAGCTATCTCCCTGGCCCCTAATGCTCGCATTGGAGAAGACACAAAGGAAGCTGGGGGAACTGGCGCAAGTCTGGACTCCTAGTGAAGGGGAGGAGGAGGGAAGGCGAGTGATCCTAGGCTGCCCACTGTCTGAGGAAGACTCAGAAGAGTCGTAGCAGGAGTCCTCGGGCGGGCTGTCTGCAGAACGTCATGCCTTCCAGGAGCTCACGGCTCACCCATGCTGGCTGGGGCAGCTGGAGGAAGTGGCTCTCTCTACTCACAGGGGCTTCACAGCCCCGCGGAAGGACCCTCTGTCCCCTGTATCCCCAGTCACTGCTGGTCAGTAGGTACTGACTGGAGTCTCAGACGCGCCCTGGGGCTGCTTCAGGCTCAACTGGGCCTGGGCCTGGTGGTTCAGTCAGGCCTCTCCTCCAAGGACTCTGGAAGGCTGAGGCAGAGGATCCCAAATATTGAGTTGAGAGCGACTCTGTTATGAAGAATATAAAAGGGCTGGGGATGGATCTCATTGCAGAGGTCTTGGGTTCAATTGCCGGTACACCCCCTCCAAAGGAAAAAAGAAAAAAAGATTAAAATCTGATGGAAAGTCAAGCGAGAGGCACCTTGCTGGCGCCCAAAGCCCTGCCCTGGGGCTGTGTGATGCCCCGCCCAGGGGCTGCATATGCCACTCTGGGTGGCGCTCTGAGCTGGCCAGACACAGGGCTGTGCTAACGAGTGAGTCAGGCGCTGCCAGCTCCTCCTGACACCCCACAAATCCCTTGTCTCCCTGCAGGAAGTCAGGCCTGTAGCCGGGTTTCCTGCTATTATGCCATTTTTACGGCCTGGATTGATTTAGGTGTTATGTTTTTGCTAAGAATATGCCCTGACACTTGAAAGGAACCTTTATGATTGTCCTAATTTGTGAAGAATTAGTTGCTGTACTTTTTTTTTTTTTTTTTTCTTTCCTCTGTCCCCTTTCTTCTCTGCAGGGTCAGGCTGGAGCCAGATCATTGTTGTTAAATTTAGATCTGAAGCTATATCGGGCCTTGGGCTGGTGTCTCCAGCTTTCACTTCTTAAAACAGGAAGGAAGGCCACAGCTGGGGACTTACAGCACACCAAGAAGCTGTTTTGAAGGTCACAGGCCGTGCATTTGGGTGGACATCACTGGCCGCCATTCACAAAGGACCTGACTCAAGCTCCTCACCCCAGCCTTCTGGTCTACCTGCCGGTCAGGCCCATCCTCATCCTCATCTGGTCCTCACAGGGCTCAGTAGGACTCCAACTCGGTTTCTCACTATCTGGCCTCAGCTGGAGCTTGAACTTAAACCTTGGCTTGCTCCTATAACACAGAAGGCAGCAAAGACTTCTTGGGGGGCAGTGCAGCCCCTGCTTGAGGCTTCTGTCTTACATGACCTGTTCCTATCCCGCCTCCCTGCCTCCCAGGACAGGGAAGCACAGGGGCTCACTCAATCCCCAGGGCACTCTTGTGAATTCCAGATCTGAAGGCCTCCCTGCCCCGCCCTCCTGGGGATAGTCTGAGTGACAATTGTCCACCAGCTGTCTGTCCTCACTCACAGGGTCCTCACTGAGGCCAGATGGCTTATGATGAGAAGCACTGAGCCCTTGGCCTCCCCACTCCCCTCTGTTCTCGTAGCCACAGGCCTTCATGTGGCTGGAAGAGGAAAGGGGCATAAGCGAGGAAGAGATGAGAGGCAGGACGTCTGAGACCAGGCCTGCCCATCTTCTGCTAGGAGGGACAGGAAGAGAAAGAGGATGGAAGCCGCCTCTTTGCTGTCCTCTCTGACCCAGAAGATTTCTCACAACAGCTCTGTGCCAAGGCACCTTGTGGGCAGTGAGCAACTGCTGCCTAGCCCCTTTACCAAGTGCTTTGGGCACAGGGAATGGGCAGGCAGGGGCAGCCGTGCATGCCCATGTGGCTTGTGGGTGAGAAGAGCTGACTTGGGAATAGGCCGCCTCCTTTCTGTCCTCTCCCCAGCCAAGGATTTCTGCAAAGCCAGAAGGAGAAACACGAATGCAAACAGCCCCAAAGCCGTAACCTCCTTGCCGATTCCCGTCTCTCCAACCAAGTTCACTAACACGAGGACAATGGATTCCACAGAGGACGGTGATCAACTGCCCATCCAGATTCTAACACTACCCCACAGCTCTGCCTGTGTTACCGGATGGTGTGCTCAGGACGAGAGAGCCTGGCCCCAAGTTCATTGTGAGGATTGAGGTGACAATCCATGGCACCGCCAGCTGTTGAGGTGTGCTTGTGGGACCTCTATGGAAGAAGCCCGTGCTTTCCTTCAAGATGAGGAGCAAGCACTCTCTACAGTGCTCAGATAAATAAGCAAAGCCCCGTGCCTGTGGCAGGAAGAAGCAAGTGGAGAGGCCTGTTGTGGGGGGGGAGGGGCTCTGGGAGCATTTCAGGGTCTGCACCTGCTTAGCCACTGACTAGCTGGGAGATTACGGTCCCACTGGCTGGTCCAAGTGCTTTGGCACTGTGATAGTGACAATACTTACATAGGTAGGAAGGCTTCACCTTGGGCTTGTACTTTGCTCTGCCCAGGGACTTGTACCTGTCTTTCTGCATCTAGTTCTCCACCCTCCTATCTTTGAAGCATTGGGCCCAGTCTATGAAGGGTGACCCAGGGCTGTGGGTGAGAGGGACGGCTACCTGAAGGAAGGTTCTGGCTGGGTGGAAAGGACAGGAAGCTGCTGCCCGGAGGTGGGCAGGACACTGTGCGGGTTTGGTCCTACTACGTGCATTCCTCACTGAGCTTCAGGTCTGAGGCCCAGAGAGCAGGCTCTTCTTTAGCACAAGAGACGCACGGCCTAGAGAAAGACAGAAGGCTCCAAAGGGATTGATTGATGTTTCTTGACCTATTTTCAGGTCACTCCTAAAAACAAGGTGAGGTTCAGGCACAGAGACTCTACACAGAGAGGCACAGAACCTCCAAGCATGGACCAATAAGTAGCACCATGACTGAGATGCAGGAACTGCCACCCAAGCTAATGACGGCCACTGCCTAGACCCGGCCCTCTCCATCTGTGTGACCACGCAGTGCACCTTTGAAGGTCCACACCCTCATTTTTCTTAACAATAGAAGGGGAACGCCAATCAGTGCTGGTCTGATAGATTTATTGTGAAGACACAGGGAGAAATGAAGTGTAGGGTGCAGCAGAGCAAACACTTTCAAAGTGGGAACCATTTGTATATTTTTATTTACTGTAATCCATTTAGAACGGCTTGCTGCCATGACTGCTTTATAGCTTTGATCCCAGATCTGGGGTTCCTGAAACCTTCCAGATGGGTTGAAAATTGACAGTGATGGATGGTGGTGCCGAATTGGGAAGAAATAATTCATTCTCTGCTGGCCGCGCTGAGGAGGTACAGTGGACAGCGCTCGTGTCCAGGCTCGTCCCCCGCTCTCGGTAAACTCGCCTTATTCGCCTAGCAGGTATTCCTTATTCCCTCGCCACACGTCCATAGAAGCAAGTCTGGCTTTATCAAAGGCCAGGGAGAGTAGGATGCGTGGGTCAGGAGTGCGTGTCAGAGTCTTTGCACAGACAGGCTGGCTTTTATGTGGCCCTGTGGGTAGCAAGAGGCTACTCTTTTCACCAGGTTCTTGGGTGCAAGGACTCAGGTGCAGGATGGGTGTGGGCGCTGAACATCCATCGTTTGTTCTGCTGGTCTTTATGTTTCTGAGGGGCTTGGGCTCGGAAACCAATTCAAGGGTTTCACCCAAAGTCTGTACTGTTCCGGTGTGCTCAAAGGGCAGAGAAGAAAGGTATCGTGAAACTTCGTTATCTCAGGGCTACAGGCCACAGACCACCCCCATAGGACATAGGGAGTCCAGTGGGCATTCCCAAAGGTTACATCCCAGGGGCATGTGAAATGCTTGGGTCTCCCCCACCATTGTGTCCCAGCGCTTCTCTGGAATCATTTCACAGCACCTGCGGTACCTACAGAAAGTCCGAGGTGGCTGTGGTGGCCCAATAAGCCGACTGTCACAAGCTACTGTGCAATTCACATTCCATAAATTATTTCTAATAAATAATTTAAATTAATTCCTACTTGGCAGCTGCCTCTCTCTTTTTTTCTGTCCCTGTGAACTGGCTTATTCTGGACATTTTATAAAAATGAAATCAAACAATTTTTTTTGGCATATTTTTTTTTTTTTTAAATAGGTTTCCCAGGTTCATTCACGTTGTCGCGTATGTCAGCCTCTCAGTTCTTTTTACAAATGGATCATGTTCCGCAGTAGGAATGGAGCACGTCTCGGCTCTCCATTCGTCCTCTGGTTGGCAGGTAAATGGTTTGCACCTAGGCTGCTGCGAATCACCTTGCGCTGAGCATTCGAGTACGAGCACTTAGAGGAGCTGTGTTCAGTTCTTTTGTACACATCCGAGTGGGGCTGCTGGGCCATAGGCAGCTGGGTTCCCGTGATCCTCAATGATATCCCCAGAGCACAAGAATACTGAGCCCGATCATTGTTTCTCACTTAGACACTGAACTTCATCATAGGAGTGTTAGCGTAGAAAAGATACCAATAGAATTCAGCTCTGTCTGGCGTCTTGGCACATGTCCCGCATGGATGAGGAAGAGAGGCTGTGACGAGGCTGCACCTGCGTGAACTCATGACTTCTCTCCTGTAGGGACCCCGAGCAGACAGGGAGTAAGAGACTCTCCCAAGGACTGCAAGTTCTGTATATTTAGGGCCCTCCCACCTCCCACTTCCCCTCCCCGGAAGTTCTCCCCCTAGGAACAGCTCGAGGCCGTTTCCTTTACGCCTCCCCTCACAGGCTTCTCTGAACCACCCTTCAAAGTGGCAGCCCCTAGCCTGGTGATGTGTCTGAGGCATTCATACCTACACACATCCTAAGGAATAGACGGGTCGTCTACAGAGGTGCCATGAGCCCAGACATAAAGTCACTTCTCTGAGCCGACCACACAACTCAAGAGCGCAAGCGTGGTCATCTCTGTGGGAGCTGCATGTGGCATCTAGCCAGGCTCTTCCTCCATCCCCAACCTCTTTGATTTATCTCTGTGACTGTTACTAGCACGGGGTGTATACGACGGAGCATTTCCCACGATCTGCTATATCCCGTTTTTCATGTTTCCTGTCTGTTGCTCCAAGTCTCAGCTCTACAAAGGCAGGGACGCTGCCTGCCAGGGTTCATTGCTATGCCCAGAGCCCTGCTGATGGCACAGGATCTGGAGGAAGCTCACAGGGAGCTGGGCGCTGGCCAGCTCTCATCTTTCGGGACCTTTATATTCGGACAATGACCACAAAGGAGACGGAGTTCTTGGTTTCAAAGTTCGATCTTCCAGGCCACCGCAACCTATACCACAGGAATTGAAAGGCTAAACCCGTCCTTGGTTCAAGACTCCACGCAGTGCCCCTTCCTTTTCTTAGCTGGACTCTCCCAGAGTCCTTCTTCCTCCATGCCCACCTTCTTCTCCCTGTCCCCTTTCCTGGGTTTTTGAAGCCCGAAGCTCTTCACCCCAAAATCAAAACCTGCCCGTAAGCTGACACCTCTCTTGATGGATTTAAAGTCTCTCTGACATCTAGCTTTAATTAACCAGCCAAAGAAATGTTGTCTTAGTAGAAAATTTCAAAGGTGCTTTGAAATAACTTCTTGACAACGCAGCTCCCAGGGGAAGCCCAGCTTACCCCTCTGGTTTGCCATGTTAAACTGTCCTTTAGACGGCTCGGGGGAGGCCTGGCCTTCATGGGAGCTGCCAGGCAGGAGGCTTGGAACGACCGCCCCTTCTCTCTCTCTGGTGCCCTTCTTCACCTCCGGTCTCCCTGGACCGTCCTCAGCACACCCTCCCCTCTGCCCTGGTCTGTTAAATCCAGTCACTCCAATTGATCAAGATCAAGCAGGTATTTCTGGATTTTGCAGGCAGATTTCAGGCCCCTGTGGGAGCCTAAAGCAGATGTTGTCTCTCTCCCTGTGGCATGCTTGGAGAAACCCAGTGGTTCCTTCCCAAAGTAAAGAACTTAAAGGCTCCATTTCTCTTCACAGGCTGCACTGGCCCCACTCTATCCTGTCCTAAAGAGGAACGTTTGGGGACAGAGTCTTCTTTGCATGCCTTGCTCAACTTACTGGCTGTGTAAAGTTGAGCAGATTGTCTGAACTTGCTTGTTTATTTCCTTCTGGAGGCGAGGGACAGACATATTGGTGCGCGCGTGCGCACACACACACACACACACACACACACACACACACACACACACACGGAAATGTCCATGACAACAAAATCTATTCCTGAAACCTGACTCCTGCTATAAAACATGTATTTACTTTCAGTAAAGACACACACAGAAGAGAAGCCCTGACAACTGGGGGAAAATGCTGTCATTCAAATTAGTTAAGCCCTTATAAAGCAGTGGAGTATTACAATGTGCATGTGCGGTTTCCCAATGTGCTCATCAGTAAAAGGGCCCTAATAATGTCGCCTTCATAGCCAGTGGGGACTTCCCTTTGCGTTTGCACATGGAGAGTCCTTAAAAGAATGTCGGGTGCAGGAGCCCTAAGGATTATGATTTCCTGTTATGAGCCCGTGGGACGATAACACTGGAGCTCATCATTAGGGGTTTGGGCCAAAGGCTTGCCGTAGAAGAAGTACTATATGTGTATCTTTACCGTTATTTTTTATTAGTACATGTTTGCAGTGCGTAGCAGTGAGAGCTGTTGTGAGCCGTTGGCATGCGCATGGAGCACAGCTTCATTGTTTGCAAACCCCTCCACTCTGTTCTCCTCTCTCATCCCTGGGTCCTCTTCCCATGTGCAGAAGCTCTGCCTCTATGTTTCATTTTGCTCTTTTACTTGCACCTAGCAGCTCTCTCTCTCTCCTCTCTCTCTTTCTCTATCTATCTGTCTATCTATCTATCTATCTATCTATCTATCTATCTATCATCTATCTGTATTCCTCTCCTCTCTCCTCTCTCTCTTTCTCTCTCTGTTCTCTCTCCTCTCTCTCTCCTCTCTCTTCTTTCTTTCCTCTCTCTCCTCTTTCTCTTTCTCTTCTCTCTCCTCTGGCTTCTCTCTCTCTCTCTCTCTCTCTCTCTCTCTCTCTCCACCCCTCTGTCTCTGAGGTTAAGAGCAAAATATTTATTGGGAGAAAGAAAGCTTCTGTCCAAGAGAAGGACAGAAGGGGCAGAAGGTGGACACGAGCCCGTGGGCTGGAGTTTTTTCACGTTATGGAGTCTTCCATCTCCCCCCAGAAGATTCACGTTAATCTTTCTTTATGGCAGAGTATGGAAAGAACGCTGGAGGTGTGGCTTATGATTGGGGACTAGCGTATACACCCAACTTTGGGGCTGGGTATAAGAAAAAGCTGTCAGGGTTATCGTGAAAGACAGCTACAAAAGGATGAAGGCTTGATGAGACTAAGTGGGAGAGGTGCTTAGAGGAGGCAGGAAGAGGAAGCGCTTCCAAAGCGACGGGCAGAGAGCACTTTGGTATCGGGACTGAGAAGGCAGGATTAGACTCGGAAGCACAGATGAAGCAACGTACCCTTGCCCCACAGAAGATAAACGATAGAAGTAATTAAAGAAAAATTGAGCTGATGTGAACAGTTGGCCTTTCGGCTCACCGTAGGCAAGGAGCTGCTTTTCGCTGGTCGATATTTACCTCCTGAATTGAGCAACGGGAGTCAATATTCACTTCCTATTGTTAGCACATCTATTTTCTGTACACTACACATAAGCGGCCTCTGTGCACAGGCACTGATACATTAATAGGTCTATCAATAGAAGATCAACAATAATCATTTATTTTTAATGGTCATCACCACCGAAACACCAAGCGGTGCAATATGCCCAAGACAAAGAGGAACACTTAGCGGTGATAGATGTCCGTGGCTAATTGATTCAGGTTAACAGCTTCCTTGCCTAATGGTGCTAATTGCGTTAATCAACGGGCTGATTTCATCAGAGGCTTTCAAAAGCCCATCCCCGAGTTTGCTAGCTCTTTCTCTGGTTGATGAGTTAGCTCCCCAGGTGAGAAACACCCAGGCTCCATGTATGCTTAGGAGCAGAACTGTTTCAGGGAAGGCCTTGAAGTCTAACCCGTTAACCGATGAACAAGCTGTGCCTTTGGTAGGACTCAGGGGCCCGGTTCATTGAGTGTCCAGCTCAGGTATCCAGTTGGCCGTGGAGCTGTTTGGGGCTCTCCAGAATTCTTTCCCTGGTAATACAGATGCCTGGGTTCCTTTATAGACACTTAATTCCCTCTGTGTAGTTGCAGCGGGTAAATGTTCTATGCCAATGCCTTAGACATCCTGTCATGCTTGAAATCTCAAGGCACAAAGGCCCAAGAATAGGAGAAAAACTATGCTTAGAATACATGGATTTAAGTTGGGACCTGCAGGCAAATTTTCAGCTTAGTAGAGCTTTTCTGACCCAGAGCACTAGGAAATTCCTGGTTCCTGAACTGAGCCTCCGAGCTCTTTCATATCAGCAAGTGACCTCCATTCTGCCTCCGTGACTTGCCATCAGAGTCCCCACCGGTTTGGCTGTGCCAGTGACATCGCCACCCATGCCAGCTCCAGCAGTTGGATAATAGCTCGTGGAGAGTGGTGTCCAGGAGGGCGCAGAGGTTTTCTCCCAGAGCTTGGGCAATAGCTGCGTGGGGTACCTGCGCCCTTGCAGTGAGGCAGAGGAAGAGTAGGGCCGACGCTTCTCCTAGGCCAGGGACCTAGAACACCCAGATCCTACAGGTCAGGAAGGAGGCTCTGGGCCTGGCAGGCCTGTACTCACAACCTCTTTCTCCCACTTTTGCATTGCGACCTTGTACTACTCACAGAACCACCTGGACCTGGGTTTTCTCAGCCCCTTGGTGAGTGTAATAATTCCCTCTAGACTTTCTATGGCTACATCGGTAATAGCAAACAAAAGACTTAACATTATCTGTGGGGTCAGGTATGGCAGTGGCTCACATATAATCTCAGAACTCTGGGAGGCTGAGGCAGGAAGATTGCAGGTTGGAGCTCCCTTGAGGCAGCTTAGCAAAACCCTGTCTCAATGTTTAAAAAAAAAAAA
>PVJA010056526.1:0-10787 GCA_004027025.1 Myocastor coypus
CATCCATTTGCCCGTCCTTCTGGTTTCTAAACATTTCCTTCCTCATGAGCCAAGTTTGTCTCATTAGTGGGGACATAAAGACCAGTGAAACATGCACTCTGCTTCCTGGACAAAGCCTGGAATGGTGACTTAGTTATCCATAGAGACCCAGCAGCCCCGCACTCCTGGAGCTCCATCCTCTGAATCATGATGGCTGGGCCTGCATCTCAGGCTGGGCAGGAGACCCATAGCATGATCACCACAAGGACAGCCTGTTCTTAGCCCTGCTCAGAGCTCGCTGCACGTCCCTGTTCCTCAGGCTGTAGATGAGGGGGTTCAGCATGGGGATGACGATGGTGTAGAAGACAGACACCACCTTGCTCTGTTCCATGGAAGAGACGGCGCTGGGCTGTGCGTACATAAAGAAAACAGTACCAAAAAACAGGCAGACCCCAGTGAGGTGGGACGCACACGTGGAGAAAGCCTTGTGGCGCCCCTGCGCCGTGTGGATCTTCAGGATGGTGGAGATGATGGAGATGTAGGAGACCAGAACAACCAGGAAGGTGCCGACGATGATGGAGCCACAGAGGCCAAGCAAGACCAGCTGGTTCGCGAAGGTGTCCGAGCAGGAGAGGGACAAGATGGGAAGCACGTCACAGAAGAAGTCATTGACCTCGTTGGGCCCGCAGAAGGACACGGTGAAGGTCATGGTAGTCTGAGTGACAGCGTTCAGGGCCCCCCAAGAGTAGGACCCCAACACGAGGCATCCACACAGCTGCCGGGACATTGTCACGGGGTACAGCAAGGGGCTGCAGATGGCAACGAAGCGGTCGTAGGCCATGGCAGCCAGCAGGAAGGCCTCGGTGGTGCCGAACAGGGAGAGGAAGAAGAACTGAGCGGCACACGCCCCGAAGGACACCGTGTGCTGCCGGGCCCAGAAGTGCACCAGAGCCCGGGGAGCAGTCGTGGAAGAGTAGCAGATGTCCAGCAAGGACAGGCTCTGCAGGAAGGCGTACATTGGGGTGTGGAGCTGCACATCCGCCCTGATGAGCACGGCCATGCTGCAGTTCCCCACCACGGCGATGGCGTACAGGGCCAGAAATACGAGGAACAGCACAGCCTGCACGCCTGGGCCCCCTCTGAATCCCAGTAAGACGAACTCGGAGACACGCGTGCAGTTGGCCATTGGGTTACACTGGCCAGAGAGGCGAGGAGCAGGAAAGGGAAAACGCGCGGGCCAGGTGTGCTCCAGCGCCACGGCGCAGTTCGGGAAGGCTGGCTCGGGCTAAGCGAAAGCAGAGATCTCCACGAGGCCGAGGACTCTGCTCTCTGCTCTGGGTCGTGGTGACGACATCCTGCTTGGCTGAACTCCACGCACCTTGCAGAGGAGGAGGGCTCTGCTGCAGGGAGAAGAGCGGGCAGCAAGTTACAAGGTGACGCGCGCCAGCTCTGCGCACGTGGCGTCGCGTCAGCGCGGCGCTCACCTCAGGCTCCAAGGCACTTTGTGCCATTCTCTTAGGGCACGGCCCCATGTGTTTTTAAAAATCAATTTATAAAATCTTCAAAGCCCAGAGACAACAGCGGGCTAACAGCTCTGTGCTGCTGCGCTTTGCCGCCGCCCAGAAGGCCCTGGGTCAGTACCAAGCATGAAGGGGAAAACGAAAAGTCAGACACGAAGAACCTGAGGCAGAGTGCCCAGGTCAGCTGGCTAGCTCGGCACCTGCGGCATCCCCACGAGGGCAGAGGCGGCGGCGCTGGCAGCTGGCGCGGGCGCTGGCTGTATGTGCGGCCCCAGCCCCCACGGCCCCATGGCGCACTGCTGCACTACTTTCTTGTCACTGCCGCCACAAACTGTCTTAGATCTCATGGCTCCAAAGCGGCACCATGAGAGGTCCTGCTGCCTCAGAGGTGAGCGCAGGGCGCGCTTCAGAGCCCCTCGAGGCGGGAGCAGGCCGGGGTCCTCTGGGCACCGCTGCGCAGTCAGTCGGCCTTCCGAGCACCTAGGGGCCCGCGAGCCCCTGCCCTCCCTCTGCTCTTACCCGTGCTCCTCTCTGTGCTTCTGGCCTCGCAGCTGATGGGTCGGACCGACTCAGCTCCTTGCTGTCCCTCAGAGCTTCCAGTAAACCAAGACGGGCAAGGTCTTCATTGTTAGCAATCCTCCCTACAAGCCCCCTTCAACCACGGAAGCCGTTAAGAGACTCCACAGTTAACACCGCGGCCACCGCGGGGCCTACGGGGAGGAGCGGGACAGCCACTCGGCTGCAGAGCACATTCTGAACAAATGGATGGCGCTGTGGTTACAGCGCACGGGAAAGCCACCCAACAGCATGTGGTGTTTCAAGTACAAATTAGACCTTTTAAGCTATAATCACTGATGCACTCGCTTTCTTTAATCTATGACTATTAAACTGTATTTTATGTTGCCTATAACTCCCCTTCGACATTCTGCTGTCTCGATTCAATGGTAAACTTAACAATCATAATAATCATAGTGCATCTAAGCAGCTTACTGGAAGACTGGACTCAGAAGATGAAATCTGGGCTTTAACTATCAGCGGAGACTTCCACCTTCTGACCAGGAGGCGTGGGATAAAGCCGTGGTTGTAAGGATCTAAATTAGGGAACTGTGCACCTGTGGAAACCTGCAGGTGACATTTCCTAAACTCCAGGGCGGGCTTCACTTGTCGCTGTGGGGACGACAGGGTCCATGGAGGAAAGGCTGGCTCGGCTGCCCTGCTCGCGCAGAGCTGCACGCACACCAGGTGCTGCCGGGCTTAGGGCTCCTCCTCCCACCGCCTCAGAGCTGGGCTCGCACACGTGCTGTCCACTGCGAGCAACGGAAAACGCAACATCAAGGCTCGCAGTGGGGGAAGCGCGGATTCCAAGGCCTGGGCTCCTTAGCTCTTCAGTAAAGAGAAGCAAGGCCCAGGCCAGAGCAGGCCCCGGAGGAAGCAAAGCCAGTCAGGTTTGTGTAGCACAGCAGCGCCCCTGTGCGGCCGGCCCAACGGCCAGGCAGCGCAGCGCAGCGCTCTGCTCAGCGAGTCCAAGTCCAAGGCGCGCGCTGCCTCCTGTCCGTGTTGCCTTTGCATCGCCATTCTGTCTCAGGGGAAGCTCTAAGCAGATGAGGCACACGCCAGCTAGCGCCCAAGGATGGGGATGTCCCTGTCTGTCGTCCAAGCGCGGCCACTTCCTGGGAGACCCCGTGCTGCAAAACCCCATGAAGGGAAGGAAGTCCACCGCCCGCCAAGTGCCTCTGAGCCTTCGGGGGGCGGGGAGGGGCTTCCCCTCCTGCCCCCACAGATTTGAGCTGGAAACCTTTCGGGGTAAGTGTGCAGGCTTGTACTGTGGCAGCGACACAGAAAGCAAACGAGCATAATCCAAATTTAAAAAATAGCTACAGTTTCTTGGATAATCTTTAAAAATATTCACAAGAGCTTCATCTTCTGAATGCTCACGGAAGGCCCAGTGTCACCGCTAACGCAGTGGTGACAGCGAGCCTTGTGGGGAGGAGGAGGTCTGTCCCACCTCTGCCAGCTGGGGCGCAGCTCGAGCTTCTGCCCCACTTCAGGGCCTGCACTCCTGCACCCCAGCTGGTGCCTGGAACGCTCAGTGACCCTCCTGCCTCGGCCTCACAAGTGCCGGGATGGCAGGTGCGGGCCACCACGCCTGGAAGCCTCCGCTGTCTTTGATCTAAGCCCTCAGGTCCAGGTCAGTACTGCTGCATGCTATTATGTTCTAGGTTTTGTGTTGCTGTATTAGTGCTCTCTGCTGTGAAACATTCAGTGCCCCTACTAGAATGCCCCTGTGTTCAGATAACACCATCTGAGACCCAGCAACCAGGTGTGGGGCCAGCTTCTGGGGAGGCAGACAGTGAGCTCTGCAGTGGAGAATCCACTTCTTGCGCTGACGCCTTGAAACGCTTGGTGTCAAGACCCATTCACTGCCAGCGTTTGTAGAGATTCCTGGTGTTTATTATCCTACCTATCCCTTCTATCTGTATCAAACAGAGTGGAAAAATCTAAGCGAGTACTCTCCATGGGTGTCACAATCCTCCATCTTTGAATAAAAAACATGAGAAACTACAGAATCTTGTATCAGAGAAAAGTTGCGGCAGAAGGGTATGAAAGGCGGCTGCGACTCTGGAGAGCTGCCCTGCCTTCCAAGGCGAGAGGCCGTGGCCAGCTGCTAAGCGGTGAGCAGCCAAGGAAAACATTTAAACTCCATAGCCAGACGGTGTGAGTCTTTCTCAGCTGCTAGGGCATCTCAGGGTCTGGGCACCGCACACGTCTTGTTGCATGGCATCCATATGCAAGCTATGTGCCTTGCACACTGCTTGTATGGTAATCACCTCACAGAAGGGAAAGCGTAAGCATTAGACATTCTGCTCAAAGTTCCCCCAGTAATAAATGCGAAGCCACAGTTCTACCCTGGGAAACTGGGTCCCCGACTCTGTGCCACAGCGTCTGTTAATCAGACAAAGGAACCAACGAGGCCTTCTTCTTAATCTTACTTTTGTCTTAAAAATAAAATTGAAGATGTTTTTCTAGGAGTCACTTTCACTATCAACTTACATCAGTGACCTGCAGTTGAAAAGTTCAAAACCCTGATTTTGTTTCTTGTCCAATGCTTCAGACCTCAGTGCTGTGGAAATGTGTGGAAGAAACCACAGAGCATGCGGCCGCGTTGTGCTTGGCAGCAGGGACCCCGGGCCGGAAGCCCTAGGCTCAAACCCTTGGGGCTGCACTTCCCAGGCCAATGTCTAGCTGCTCCCACACTTCGGTGCCCCATCCCAGACAGTGTGGGCCTGGGGCAATGGGCTTCACAGGAGGCCTGGAGTGTTTCTCGGACAAAGCACTTTTGCAGGGCTCCCAGAAAATCATAAGCACAGCATCATGGCTGCCGCAGTTGTTTCCATTCTTTTCAAAGTTTACTTTTGCCCAAAGCTACTTTAACTGAGGTCTGTAGTTTTCACAAGCTACACAGGGTTCTTCAGCCAATTCTGACTGATTTGGATTTTCTGTCAGCTCTACTAGACTGCATCCAGTCCTCCAGAAGTGCTCAGGCTGGAAGATGCAGCATGCATTCTCAGGACAGCCAGCCTCACCTGTGTGTCCGGTGTCCCTGCTTTTCTCTGGAGCCGATGCTCACATGCTCCAGCAGCTCTGCAGCGAGTGGTGTCCACCCTCAAGTTCTGCCCCAGCCTGAGGACTATAAGAGTCCCCTTGGTGCTGGTCATGGGAGATTCGGTCCCCAAGGCCCTGCACTCACGAGCGGAGCTTGGCTGGCTCGTGCACCGTAGCCTGGCAACAAGACAGCACAAAGTGGGGCCAAGGGCTTGGGAACAAAGAAGAGCAGAGTGCACACCCACTTGCCCTGCCTGTGGCTTAAAGCGTTGCCATACTCACGAGCTTCGAGGATGCCGGCCTCCATGGAGTCTCCTCCACCTCAGCCCCAGGCTCGTGGTCACTGCCGTAGCATGGCATGAACACGGGTGAGCTGGGCGTAGCCAGTTCTGGTCAGGGTTTGTGCCCTGGGGTGGCCTAATCAAACCCAAGGACAGGTTTTGTGAGATGTATTCTTGAGACGTTGTATGTTATGCTTTTGTTAAACTGAAATAGGGAAGAGATAATGAAAAGGTTTAAACTTACGATTCAAATGATGTTTAATTGTTATTGACATGTCATATATTAATCCAGTCAATATATGTAAAAATGTTTTAATTGTATGTCCTTTAAATGTTCTGCACATTATATATTCCAAATTAGATATAGAAAAATTAAGGTATTTAGACACTAAGAGATCAGCATTTAAGCCAAGCCTGCGAAACTTAGCAACTTAGAGAAACACTGTCTCAAAGTAGAACTCAAGCAAGCAAACACACTGAGAAGGGCGCTGGGAACTCAGGCGAAAGACTGGGCTCATCTTCCTCACTGAAAGAAAAGGACAAAAGATTGGACGAAAGGGGAGACACGGGAAGGAAGAAAAGATGGGGAAGGGAGGAGGGGAGCAGGGAGGGAATTGCGGGCGTTTAGGGAGGGCTCTGTGGACTGAATCTGATAAGAGTGTGGGCTGACCTCGCAGACCTTTATGCCCAGCCTCATGTTTTCTGAAATCTTAAAAGGATGATGGCTTGGGTTCTACATACCACACAACTCAGTCTGAATTCTAAAACGCATTTTGAGAAATTTGATCAAAAGGAGTTCTTTTTCTTATCTTGAAGGTTCGTACTACGACTCTAAAAGTATTACTGACGAAAGACATCATTCATGACTTGGGAAGTGCCAGTGCCACTGCAGATGAGACACGGGAAGGTGACAATGAAATGAATAGCGCTTGTCTCCTGAACCGTGTTACTGAGGAGCAGAAGGAAGCTAAGGACTCGAACAGACACAGCAAAGGGCGGCGCATGAGGGAAGGAAGGAGGGAACCCCATGGGAGCTCTAAAGCGAAAGAGAACCCAGCACTGGTGAGAGTGTTGTCGCAGACACAGAAATGGCCTGTGGGGAGAAGACGCCGTGTCCCCGTAAGCGTAGTGGTGGGGAGCGCACCACTATGAAGGAGCTCGAGCAAACGGGGCTCTGCAGCACAGGATTGTGATGCGTATCTGAACCGTATCAATAAGCTTATTAAAAATCACCCTCAGCCTTAGCACGGGGGACCACGGAAGTCTGCTGTCCCAGGCGCACACCCTGAGAGCGGGGCCCAGCACTTCCCAGGACCTGGACCTGGACCTAGAGTGCTAAGCAGACACGGGCTGCGAGTAAATGGCCCCTGCAGCGTCCATGGCAGCCTGCCTGACTCTGCGCTCACCTTGGTGCTCCTTCTCCCCAGGACCGCAGGGGCCTCAGCAGCCCTGGCCTGGCAGGCAGCCAGCAGGCTCCTCACAGAGCAGCGATTCCTCAGAGTGCAGCTGTGCTCGCGCACAATTGCTCACGGGGCGTCCACGCGGCAGTGGTCACCACCGTGTGTCTGCCTCAGCCTGCATTTTGCTTCGCCCCTCAGATAGCTGCAGATCATATGTGTTTGTGAATCATAAGGCAAATTGCAAGATGCAGATCAATAATGCCTCCAGTGAAGCTGTAACAGCTCCAATAGGTTAATTTATAGGCCGCATGTATCCAGCAAAAGTGTAAGTGAAAACTCAGCAGGCAACGTGGTACACGGCCAAATAAGCTTAATTGTCTCCAAATTACATAGAAATGAAATATTTAATTGTTACCAATCTAATTCATACATAGAAGCAAATTAATATTTGAGTCATCTGGAGCGGTGGTGGCAAACCGCTGGCACACAGCTGCAGGAGCCGTTTGCTGCCACTCAGAACTCTAAAAGGTTCACCATCGCTGACCTAGAACACAGTACCAGGGCACGTCTGCCCCTAAAATAAGACTCAAGGATGCAGCGGCCACAGCCAACATGTTTGTCACAGTGGCCAAATCTCCTTGGTTGGAGGGGTCTTGCCAGGCTCTCGCTGGCTCCCTGAGGTGCCACAGTTTCTGAGGTGCATGAATGAGCTCAGGAATGAAGCCTCGAGTTCGTGTCCAGTCTCATGTTCAGTCTTCTCATTCGCTTGTTCCCAGGGTATCACACATTTTATTTATTTATTTATTTATTTATTTATTTATTTATTTATTTATTTATTTTTAGAAAAAGGCTCATAACTAACAATTAGGAAAATGCTAGCTTGCTTGTCAGGTGTGAGTTTTAACCTGTGTGAACGTCAGA
The DNA here is from genome assembly GCA_004027025.1 of Myocastor coypus. NCBI lineage: Eukaryota > Metazoa > Chordata > Mammalia > Rodentia > Myocastoridae > Myocastor > Myocastor coypus. Next base: position 7,705 of record PVJA010056526.1, read on the forward strand.
TGTACCCTGCCTTCTCTGATCTTGGAAGGCATCCACCCCGCTTTGCCTGTGGCCTACAGACAGCCCACGGATACATTTCATCGCCGCAGTAATACCAGGCTCTCTGGTGCACACCTTCTTTTTCTGTCTTCTGCTAGTTGCTAATACACACTGGATACAAAATTCGTGTAGAAACTTCTATTTGAAATTCAAACTATATAAAAATTAGTGAATAATCAAATTCCAAATTTAGGAAAAAATATTCTATAGTGCACTAACAGTTTTAAAAATTTGAGTAAAAAGATAAATACATATATTTTTAAGCGTATATAAAATATGTCAATACAATGGGTTATCTAATAAACATTTTTAATGTCCACCACATTGAAAAAGCCACTGGCCAATGGGGAAACACTAAGCAGGTGACAGATGGGACTGCTGTGCACTAGTTTGCCATAGTTAGGCAACAGAAGGACCCTGACCAACTTCCACACCGGCGTCCAGGTGGCAGGAGCTGTCCCCAGAACCAGGTGTCCCTGCACAGGCCGAAGAGCTTACAGCGAAGTCCCAACCTCAACACCGTGGAGCCAGCGCATGCCACACACTTTTCGCTGGGCACAGAAATGAAACTCCTTCTCCAGAGGCAGGAGGCAGGCTTGAGCCCAGGGCCTCGTGCATCTAGGTGCGAGTTCTGCCACCAGCCCGGTGCTCCAGCCCCCTATCAGCTTTCTCTCCTACTTTCTTTCCTTCTTTTTTCTGAGACCCTGGCTCACGGAGTTGCCTGTGCTGGCCTCGGCCTGTGATCTGCCTGCCTGTGACCAGCCTCCTGTTGTTGATGCTCCGTACTATTTCCTGTGCCACCGGGCTCAGTTCAGAAAGGCTTCGCTGCACTATGACTTCAGAAGGTTTACTCGTTTTGGCTTCCAGCAGGTTAGGGGCATTTTATTTAACCTTTAGTCCCTTGATCCAATTTGACCATAGTTTATCACGTGGTGAGAAACCCGGGTCCAGATTCAGTCTTCTGCATGTGGACAGCCAACTTTCCCAACAGTTGTCGCAGAGCGGGTGTGACTGGCACCTCTGTGAAAGATCAAACCTGGACGTCTCTGGAGCTGTTCCTGCAGCTTCTGCTCTGTTCCAGCCGTGCTCACGGCTGGTTTTGTACCAGTACCATGCTGTTTTAACCACAGTAGTTTTGCAATATAATCTTCTAATCCAGCACTATGATGCCTCTCTTTTGCTCTTGCTGCTCAGAATTCCTTTTGCTGTTCTGAGTCTCCAGTGGCTCCCTGTGAATGTTTGGATTGAGTTCCCCAGTTCCAGGAGGCTAAGAAATACTTTGGGTCTGCTCTGTAGAGAATCGTGTCACCTTCAACTTCTTCTTCAGCTGTACTTTAACTTCTTCCTTTCCTTTGAAATTCATCATATTGCCTCCCTAGTGCAAGAACCTGAACAAGTAAAGAACATCTGAAGGGTACAAAAAATACTTTGAAAGGCAAAGAAACTTTTCGAAGGGAAGAAGCAACTTCAGTGAGGGAAAGGAGAAAGGATAAAAGGAAGAGAGAAGAGATGTATGCATGCGTAAGTATGCACAGAGGACAGTCGGACAGCCACACTGCGCATGTCTGCGGGCCTGCTGAAGGCAGGAATGTTTACACTTTTCTCCATCCTTAATTTTTATAACCCTTTTGACCACTTTTGCTTGCTTCTGTTATTCTGGACAACTAATTGGAAGACAATGATATGCAGTGGACAACCATTGTGGAGTTCCTGCTATTTTGCTTAGTGAAACTCTTTGTCTCACTACTATTTTTTTTTGGGGGGGGGGCTGTGTTACTAGTTCTTATTATCTTTAAAAAATAGAAAATAAAATTCCTTTCCTTTCTGCTTTCTTTGGCCTGGTTTCTCTGGCTAATTTTCCAGCACTCTGCTGAGCAGCAGTGGTGACAGCGGGTGTCTTGTCTTGCTCCTCACTGTAGATGGGGCTTTCAGCAGTCCCTCAGGTAGTGATGTTAGCAGCAGACTCGTCATACTGAGGCCAGCTCTTTCTAGAGCTGCTTTTATCAAGGCCGCAGTCATGGAAGGAGACTGCAGTGTGCAAGGTGGCTCCCTCTGTCTGTCGAGATGATCGTCTCATTTTGCCCTTGCTTCTCTTCATGAAGTGATTGATATTTACGGACTTGCACATGCTGAAAGAACTGATTGATTCTTTATAATTCTTTTGGTGTGCTCTGATCTTCCTGATTTTCTTCCCGGGACTAGCTTTGGGTTATGACTGTTCTTGTTCATGCTCAAACTCAAGGTGCATGATTACGTTGTCCACTTGAGCCCACTCTGTTTTTGTGGTTTTAGCCCTCACGGCTATAAACTTTCCACTTGGGACTGCTTTCTATGTCCCATCAATTCTGTTGCGGAATTATTGTCACCAGGAGACTGGACTGGAATTATTGCTAATTTGATAAGCTGCTTTATTTCCTCCTTGATTTCTCCTGTAACTGCTTACTTAAGAGTGTGTTTATAAGTCAAAGATATTTGATACTCAGAAAGCCAGTGATGATAAGCTCAAGAACCTATGTTATAGAGTAATAGTATCATAATGCTTTTCTGTTGGAGGGTTGAGAATGTAAATTAACAAACCAAAAATTGGAGAAAAAGAAGGGCTACAAGGATAGCCAATATTTTGGCCCTAGCCCTTCAAGGTCAATAAGGACCCAGGATATAAGGGAACCTGTGCTGTAATATCCTATAACTCAGAGGTGTCCCAAATTTTCTCATCAAGGAGATTATGGGACCTCAGAGGAAAAGGATAAATGAACTACAGTGTGTCTAAGGAGAGTCACCCAGAGAAAAACATTCTCTCAGGCTTTCACAGAAAGCAAACTGGCCAAGCAATGGCCATGACTCGTCCAAAAGGCTGACACTAACAACAGTTCTACAAAGTACTGTATATGGTCCCAAACTTAATCCAGAAGGGATTTGACCTTGGAAGATACAAAAAATGAGTGTTTTGTTATACAGGTCTTGTTTTGACTTGCCTTTGATCACCCAGGAAAAAAAAAAAAAAAAAGCTTAATTACAATGCATGAAACGCAGAGCTAGATTGG
>PVJA010056527.1:0-10774 GCA_004027025.1 Myocastor coypus
AGAGAATGTTTTTCTCTGGGTGACTCTCCTTAGATGCACTATAGTTCATTCATCCCTTTCCTCTGAGGTCCCATAATCTCCTTGACCAGAAAATTTGGGACACCTCTGAGTTATAGGATACTACAGCACTTGCATGTTTCTTTGAAGGATAAGCAAAAGCCAAAGAATTTTTAAAAGCAGAAAGGGACTCGATTCTGCTGCTCTCTACCAAGCCCCTCAGATAACAAATATTTAACTTCCGAATGTCGGCAGTGTCAGAGGGCACCAACTCCTGTGACAGGAGCCACGATGTAGATCTAACTAGCATCAAGCTGACCCCAAGGTCCTCCATGTCTTCCTCCTAGACCACATCAAACATGTGTGAGTTTTATCAGGAAAACATGTTTAAGATACATAAATGGGCAAAACAGATTATGAATTACAGATGACAGTAGTGAAAGCATGAAAATGACTTTTTTTCTAATACCAAGGTTTGGACCTAGGACCTCACACATACTAGGTGAGCTCTTTTTCCAGAGCTGTTTCCTCAGGGCCTGTGGACTGGCACAGTTGTTTAAGTGTCTGCTCAAGCAAATGCAGTCAGGTGCAGGGGACCTGGGTTCGATTCCCAGCTCTACAAGCCTCACCACCATGCCCTGAAGGCATCATCTGACAGACAAAAAAAAAAAGCCTTCCAAAGGTTGTTTCCTCAAAAAATGTTCCCTCCTTATCAATGACGAATGCACCCCGAGGCCCCCAGGCCTGTAAACTATGGATTATTTATATATATATTGGTTTGTATTCCATATGTATATATTTAGCTTTTTCCTAATACACACATACTTAAAGTTTAATTTAGGCTACAGAAACTGATAACTAGCTGAAGACTTGCTTTGGATGGTATCTTTCCCCCTTAATCAATTTCTTCAATGCAGAAATATGGTATAATTCCAAAACCAAGGACATTGAGGCAGGAGGATTAAAAATTTGAGTCCTGCCAGGGTAAGCATGTATCTCATAGAGGAAAAAGAGGCAGAGACAAGGCTGGGATATAGCTTATCGGGCTCCTGGGTCAGTCCCAAGGAGTGGGAGAAGGAGGAAGAAAAGGAGGGATAATAATGCAATGATAATGATGATGATGATAAACAATGTGGTAGAAGTTTCATCAGCAGCAGATTCACACTGTCCAGTAATTTTTATATTTTCAGCCCAAACTTATTCCTGGAAGAAGACCAGGTCAGTAGAGGAAGGGGGGCTAAGAAGAAGTGAGGGGAGGAAGGTACCAACTCCCATGATGAGTGTAATCATTACAGACTGTAAACATGCACTACTAAAAAAAAAAGTTAGAAGGGCCATCCAGACAGCTCAGCAGACTAAAGCGTATGCTTAGGTGCTGGGGTTCGATCCCCTGTATGTTGTGCTGGCCCTGCCCCTGGGGCAAGCTGAGATGGACAATTGAGACTGGGCATGGTGGCACATACCAGTAATCCCAGCACTTAGGAGGCTGAAAACAGAAGACCCTGTCCTAAATATGTATTAAAAAAAAAAAGTAACTTCCAGAAACTCTGACTGTGGTGCTTACTGGCAAGTTTGAGATTTTTGTTGTTATTTTTGCTTCTCCTTTGGCACTGAAGGCTGAACCTAAGGACAGTCTATAACTGAGCTACATTTCTCCTTTTTTTAATTTTCATTTTCAGTTGCTAAATTGCTGTGGCTGGACTTGAACTTGCAACCCTAATGCTTTAGTCTTCCAACGTTCTGGGATTACAATCATGTGCACTACACCCATCAACTTCAGCAGTTCTCAGTGGAGTCCTAAGTAGACACTTCATGAGAAACAAACAAAAAAAAACCAGGAAAATCATTTACTATATAATTTTCAATTATGACACTAGATAATTACACAATCTTCACTAATCCTCAAGAAATCTTTGACGCAGTGTTATTGTCCTAATTGTCAGGCAAGTAAGCAAATATTTGAGTAGGTATGGTAACACCCATTTGCAAATCAAGTCTGGTTTTTTTTTCAATTTTTTTATTGTTTAAATTTAACAATGGTTATATCACATATTTTCATCATCAGATCAGTTTAGATTAATACATATAGGTATATAAGATTGATCAAACAATTAAACATTAACCTTTCTAAATATACTTCTCTTTGGACTAAGAAGAAGCAGATACATACACAGTCAAAGGTTTTGCAATTGCAGTGTGCCACCAGTGAAGCTTGTGACGTTGGAGGCTATTGAATCTAAGCCTCCTAAAGCTCATCTCACCAATCAAGTCTTAATAGAAGTGGAAAGTTACAGAAATGGTTCATGAACCCCAGTGGTTAAAAGAGAACACTGTAAATAGGCTATAAAATTCAAAGAACAGGTGAAAGGCCAGCCAGCACGATTAAAGCCATAAACAAGAAAATCCAGTCCTTGGGTGGCTGCTCTTAATTACAGGGGCATCCTGTTTCTTTAGGCCTTGGTTACAACTGACCACCCCACACCCACTCTGCACATCTCCCACTCTGTCTGAGCCAGGGAGCAAGTTTTGCATTCACTTCAGGCTGACGGTAGCTGTGGTGCAGGCCGAGGGTTGCACTGTCGGGGGAGACCTGGGAGGGAGGAAAGAGACCAGGGGTTGTGGCCCTGGAATACCTTCTTGGAAGTGGGAAGAGGAGAGGATGAGTCTGGAAAACCTTGAAAAGGAGAACCAGGCCATCTGATGCAAGAGCAAAGGTCTTCAAATAAGAGGGCTGTGAGGGCTATGAGTCCCAGGGCAGTCTAGAGAAGATGGAGCCTTAAGGTGGACTGGGAAAACTGAGACTGCATAGGTGACTAGGAATCAGAGAGTTTGGGCAGTTAATTCTCACGATTCTAGTGTCTGGAGGGAAAAAAAAAGACATGGTAGACACGTAAAGCGGAGGGTGGTAGAGGGAACTGATATGGTTGGTTGGTTGGTTGGTGTCTCTTCTCTCGTTGCTGGGGCAGATATTCAACACTCAAAATGAAGGAAGGAAAGGTTTATTTATCTCACAGTTACAGGGGCCCGGCAGGATGGCTCAGTGGTCTAAAGCACCTGCTTAGGAAAGCTTAGGCGGCTGCAGGGACCACGGTTTGATCCCCGGCACCACATGCTGCGCCAGCCCTGCCCTCAGGGCAGGCTGAGCCGGCCATAAAAATAAATAAATAAACAAAACAAAAGTTCTGAAACGAGAAAAAAATTTATCTCACAGTTACTGGAGGTTTCAGTCCACACTCAGCTGGATCCAACACAGACTGGCACATGGCAGAGGCCAGCAGTTCACATCAGCAGAACAGCAACAATGCCAACAGAAAGTTTCTCTGCCCTAAATTGCATTCAGGCTATTGCCCCAGGCTGGGGAAGATGCTCACACATGTAAACACCCATAGTCCCAGTGGATCAGGAGTTAATCACAAACTCTAGAAGTCCCCACCCCACAACTACATGAAGCTTTGCGGGGACAACTAGACACAAACCATAACAGTTCATTTTAGTTTTGCCACAAAACTAAAAAGTACACAAAAAAGTCTGAAGAAAATGGAAGAGACTTGATCTTGTAGAAGACAAAGGAAACACTTGGTACAGCCAAGACTCAGGGCAAAAAGGAGAGGAGCCTGGCAGGGGGTGTCACACTCCAAGGTGTAAACTCTGATAAAACCAGGCTGGAATCTCTGCTTAGCCTCTAGCTGGCATCTCCTACCCCCAAATCTGGGCACACGCTGGATCCTAAAACAATCTCGTTTAAAGGACAAAGGCCTGCAAGGAACGGAGAAGGATGAGCATGGCTGTCTTACCAGTCTTTGAGGCTCTGAACCAATTTGTTCTTATAGCTACCTTTTCATTTCTTTTTTCTCTCTTCTCTTCTCTTCTCTTCTCTTCTCTTCTCTTCTCTTCTCTTCTCTTCTCTTCGCTTCGCTTCGCTTCGCTCCGCTCCACTCCTCTCCTCTCCTTTCCTCTCCTCTCCTCTCCTCTATCTTCTTTTTTGTCTTTTTGAGACAGGATCTCACTGTACAGTTCAGGCTGGCCTTAAAATCATTTTGTAACCTATGCTGGCCTCAAACTTGCAGCAGTCCTCCTGCCTCAGCCTCCCAAATGCTAGAATTACAAGTTTGCACCACCATACCTGGTGCAGTTGCCTTAAAAGGAGAGAAAAAGAGAACACACACAGGCATTCACACTCACAGTACCATACCCATAGAGCAAACTTAAGTCTACCTTTCTGTCACCTGTAGGGAAGAATCATATGAGAACCAGCCAAATAGCCCAGTGGACTAATGAGCGTGCTTAGGCAGAGTACAGCAGCCAGGGTGGCCAGGGTTCAATCCCTGGCATGCTGAATCAGTGATGGAGACTGGGCATGGTGGTGAGTTTGTAATCCTAGCACTTGGGGGGCTGAAAATAGGAGGATCACTATGAGTCCCATCTATGTAGTGAGACCCTATAGATCTTGTCCTAAATAAATAAAAAAAAAAGGAATCAGACAAAAATTGAGAAAGAAGGGACCCAACTTGGGAGATAGTGAGATGCCCAAATGTCAAGTTGTGTAAAATGGCCTGTATTTCTCATTAAAGAGGCCCAAGGCAGATGCCCTCTCCTCTCCTTACATCTGCTTAATGAGGAGTCAACTAAGGGACCACAGAGCTCAAAGATAGCAAATCTGCTGGCCCTTGAATACTGAAGTCCCAAGCTTTCAGAATTCTGAAAGTTGGGTGTGGTGGTGCATGCCTGTAATCCCAGTGCTTGGGAGGCTGAGGCAGGAGGATGGATGCAAGTTCGAGACCAGCCTGGGCTACAAAAGTGAGCTCAAAACCAGCCTGAACAGCATAACAAGACCCTGTCTCAAAAAGACAAAAAAAAAAAAAAAAATTCTGAGACATAGCTGGGTGTGGTAGTGCACCCCTGTAATCCCAGTACTTGGGAGGCTGAGTCAGGAGGGCCGATGTGAGTTCAAGGACAGCCTGGGCTATAAAAGTGAGCTCAAGGCCAGCCTGAACTGCATAGTGAGACCCTATCTCAAAAAGACACACACAAAAACAGAATTCTGAGAGATTCCTGCTGTTTACTGGTCACTCAGTCAAGGCAAGTTGTTACAGCACTGGAATGGCATGTGATGTCCCCACGACTACATTCCAGATTTCTGCCTGGAACAGAAGGCATGCTGGGCAAGCTCCTCCGATGACCACCTCCAGCCCCTCCCTATTTCTTCCCACCTCCCCACTGCAATAGGAAACAGCATGGCAAAGCTGGGTGCGGGCAATGAGCAGGCCTGAGCAAATACAAGAGCCAAGACAATGTGGGGCCCTGCATAGAGCTCCTTGAGAGCTCCAGATGTGGGCAGATAATGGAAGAACGGCTGCCACAGAGAGCTGCAGCCTGCGTGAGTTTGCATGGTAGTCCCTATTTCCCAGGTGCAGCATGTACTTTTAGTTTTGGTTTTACCTTTGTTTCCCTTTATTTGGCTCAAGTCTGCTCTGCAGAGCTGGTGTCTCTCAGACTCACACTTTTCAAGTAAACCTTTGGTAATGCTTATGTCTTGTCTCATCCAATTCTTTGTTCTAGGCAAGAAAAACCAGGAATACTTCTGACTGGAGAGCTGCTGCTAAAGGAGCTGCCCTAAAAGTGGGCTCCTCTTTCCTGACACAGCCTTTGGCCCCTGCCCTTGCTTGGGGTTACATTAGCGGCTGCAGTGAGGGAAAGACCACAGCAAGTGAGCGTGTACCTGCTGTGCCCTATTGCAGTGTATGTGAGGAAATCTTGTGAGGTAAAACACCTGTGAGGCCAGGCCTGCATGGGATCCTGAACAAAGCCACTGGGGCGCAGAGGAGGAGAAAGGGAGGCTTTCCTGCCAGTCTGCCTCAGTGGCTAGCGTCTACTTGAGAGCCTGGATCAAAGCCTTGACTTCACTTTTACATTGTTTCTGTCCTATATGAACAGGGAGGCTGGCACTTTATTTTTTTATTTAAAATTTTATTTTAAAGAGTAAAAATAGCAGAAACAAAAATAGAAAATCAGTAATAAGCAAGAGTACACATAGTACAGATTTTCAAAACAAGAACAAAAATTTAACAATGGTTGTATTACATATTTTCATCATCACAAATCTGCTTAGATTAATAGATATATCTATGTAAGATTGGTCAAATAATTTTTAAATGTGTATTTATTATTTATTTAATTATTTATTTATTATTTGTGTCGGGGGGACTGGGGTTCAAACTCATGACCTTGCACTTGCTAGGCAGGCACTTCTGCCATGGAGCTATCTCCCCAGCCTGATTGGTCAAATAATTAAATATTAACACTTTCAATAAACCTTAAATTTTTTTTTTAACTCTTCCAAATTCATTTTGTATTTAAGTCACTCTTCTAAAAAAAAAAATTGGGCCCGGCGGGATGGCTCAGTGGTCTAAAGCCCCTGCTTGGGAAAGCTTGGGCAGCTTCAGGGACTGCGGTTCGATCCCCGGCACCACATGCTGCGCCAGCCCTGATCTTGGGGTGGGCTGAGCCGGCCCCAAGTGAATAAATAAACAAACAAGTGAGTGAATAAAACAAGTGAGTGAATAAACAAACAAAGGTTCTGAAACAAGAATAAAAATAATAAATAAAAAAATTTAAAAAAATTAAAAATTAAAAAAAAATTAAAAAAATTTTTATAGTAGTTGAGGATGCAGAAAATGCAAGGTCCTAAGTTTGATTCCTGGTACCCCCCCCAAATTTATTTATTAATTATTTATTTATTTATTTTCTTCTTTTGAGTCCTTACACTAGGGAGACTATACAATATTTGTATATATAGATCTGGTTTGCCTCACTTATAAGTGTATGTTCAAGATACATCCACTTACATATGAAGTCTTCTGGTTGATCATTCCTCATAGCGAGGGAGGCACCTCAGACAGACCTTTCCAAATCAGCTATGCCACACTGACACAGCTGAACCCTAAGTGCATCCATCTTTTTAGGGAGCTCAGGCAGCTCAGCTGCAGCTGACCAATTGCTGCCATTGTTCGCCTGGAGATGGTTTCCTGTCTCATCTGTGTCCCAAGACCCAGGGAACTATGGGTTCTAGGCCAGCCTGAGCTACCTAGGCACTTCCAGTGTGGGAGGTAAGCTGGGGTGATAGCCATTCCTCCTTTAGCTTGAGGGGTTTCCATCTGTTTCCCCAGGAAGCAAGTAGAGTTGGCTGAGCCCTCAAAGACCTTGAGTGGTTTCTGTGGAGAAGATGCAGTGATCCAATGGGCTTTGTAGGGTGCTGGCAATGCTCCTTGTGTTTAAAGTGGGAAATATTTTCCTAGTGTTTTTGTAATAATTCCTTGTCCTATACCCTCTATCATTTGTGTCCCCTATTATATGTTATATTTCAAGTTTCAAGAAAAGTGGTTTTGTTTGTTCATTTTTTTTGAGACAGGGTCTCACTATATAGCTCAGCTTCACTGAACTCACTGTGTAGCCCAGGCTGGCCTCAAACTCACAGCTATCTTCCTGCCTCGGCCTCCCAATTGTTGGATTATAGGTATAAGCTATGCAGTTCAGACTGACCTTGAGCTCACTTTTGTAGCCCTGGTTGGTTTCAAACTCACACTGATCCTCCTGCCTCAGCCTCCCAAGAGCTGGGATTACAGGCATGTGCTACCACTCCTGGCTCCTCTATGTACTTAAATCGTAAGATACTTTATTTTGCTTAATTATTTTAAATTACATATGTAGATTCAACCCAGGACTGGCATGTGAGTGAGACAAGTTAGACAGCCCAGGGCCGTCTTCATTCAAGTCAGGATGGGCATGTGAGTGAGACTGCCTGGGGCCTTCTGGATCCTAATTCAACACAGCCCAAGCCCAGCACATGAGTGGGACCAACTGGGCCCGCGAGATCCTCAGTGGACACAGAGCCAAGGCCTAGCATGTGAGTAAGACCACTTGTGAGTAGACCCAGGTCCCAGGCCTGGTGTGTCTGGTGTGGAACCCTGCAGCAAAACAACCTGCAGAGAGGCAAGAAGCAAGACCCACCCAGCTGATCCAGAGCAGAACATCTTGCCAGAGTAGCACAGCAGGTAACTCCAAGCAACTGTAGCAGGAAGAAGGAGCACAGCAGCCAAACTCAAATCACATCCACCTGGATGAATTTGAACTTGGTATATCTGGACCTGGAACTAAGACAGTAACTCTACCAAAGCTCTACACCAAAGGTCAGAAGACAGTGCTATACAAAATGACAAAGAGAAGAAAAATGCATTCTCAGGCCCTGAGCCCACCCGGAACAAGTGCAGGAGACAATAGCATAAGAGAAATTGGAAATCACACACCTGAAATCTCTGAAATAATGGCATCTAAAGTAAAGAAACAAGCCGGGCATGGTGGCGCACGCCTGTAATCCCAGCACTAGGGAGGCTGAGGCAGGAGGATTGGTGTGAGTTCGAGACCAGCCTGGGCTACAAAAGTGAGCTCAAGGCCAGCCTGAACTGCACAGTGAGACTCTGTCTCAAAAAGACAAAAATAAATAAATAAATAAATAAATAAATAAATAAATAAAATAAAATAAAGTAAAGAAACAACCACAGAAAGGTATAGAGGAAATCAGATCAGGAATGATTTCTGAAGTAAGAAAAGAAATGATAACTATAATGAAACAAGCACTAAGTACTTCTAAAGAAGAAACATAAAAAAGAGGAGAATATAAAAATGATGGAAATAGGGAGGTGGGTCATGCCCACACACTGTACTCTGTAGAACTATTGTGAGGATTGCAATATGTCAACTTTTAAAAAAAGAAAGGGGAAAAGAAAAAAAAAGTAATGTTGATTGAATGTGTTAATGTTTAATTGTTTGATCAATCTTATATACCTATATCTATTAATCTAAACTGATCTGATGATGAAAATATGTAATATAACCATTGTTAAATTTAAACAAAAAAATTAAATGAAAATGAAAAAAAATGATGGAATCCTTGAATGAGCAATATAGGAAAGAAATAGAATGCATGAAGCAAATTCAAAGCACTATACACAAAATTAAAACTTCAATCACAACCTGGCAAAACCATTCGAATGAAAGTGAAAATAGACTTTCAGATCTTGAAGACACCATTGCAGCTAGTGAAGAGGTAAGGAAAAATCTCTTAAAAACAACTAGGATGGGGCCCAGCAGCATGGCTCAGTGGTCTAAAGTGCCTGCAGGGACCGCGGTTCAATCCCTGGCACCACATGCTGTGCCAGCCCTACCCTCAGGGCAGGCTGAGCCAGCCATACAAACAAAGTTCTGAAACAAGAAAAAATAATAAATAAATAAATAAATAACAACTAGGATGCAGGAAAAAATAATTCAACATCTGCAAGATGATGCAAAGATCAACAATGCAAGACTAATAGGCATCAATGAGAAAGAAGAAGTCAATAAAATGATATAAAAAGAATATGGACAGGGCCAGGGAGATAGTTCCATGGCACAAGTGCCTGCCTGGCAAGATCATGAGTTTGAAGCCGAGTCCCGCAAAAAAAAAAAAAAAAGAATATGGAAAGAATAGCAGAAAACTTCTCAAATACAGGGGAAAAAAATCTGACATTGAGGCAACTGAAGCATATAGAACTCCAAATAACATCAACCCAATTAAAACCACACCCAAGACATGTAATAATCAAGATCCCAGAAATTCAGCACAGGTACAATATACTAAAAACTGCTAGAGAAAAGAAACAGATCACAATTAAAGGAAAACCCATCAGGATAATGGCAGATGTCTCTTCACAAACCATCAAGTCAAGAAGAGCATGGAGGCCTGGCAGGATGGCTCAGTGGTCTAAAGCACCTGCTTAGGAAAGCTTAGGCGGCTGCAGGGACTGCGGTTCGATCCCTGGCACCACATGCTGCACCAGCCTTGCCCTCAGGGCAGGCTGAGCTTGCCATAAAAATAAATAAATAAACAAACAAAAGTTCTGAAACAAGAAAAAAAAAATAAAAAAGAAGAGCATGGAGCAAAGTGCTACATGTCTTGCAAGAAAACAAATTCCAGCCCAGACTGCTATATCCTGCAAAACTCTCTTTCAAGAATAATGGAGAATAGAAATATTTCCATGGCAGAGAACAACTAAAATATGTCATGATGACAAAGCCAAAGCCTTACACAGACCACTAAAAAATATTCTAGAGAGGGATCAAAATGACCCCAACTCCATGAATGAGAATGGAAAGAACCAACCAAATTGGGCAAACAATTAAACACAGGAGAAAAAGAGGTACACAACAGCAGTCTTTCAATTATTCTTTTGTATATAGCAGCAAAATATTTCCATCAGTATATGCTACAAATGGATTCTCCTGCACCCTATGGGTCATGATTCTGTCTGAGTCTACAGGGTGGATATTAAGGAAATAGCAGTAGTTTAGTCCACAAGTGACACTTGGCCACCAGTATGCATCATGGACACTGTCTGTATCTACAACATACTAGAACTTTGTGTGATATCCTATCCCCAAACTGTTAGAAATGCTGGTCATATATTTGCCATTCCAGTATTTATGTTATGTTTTATTCTTAGTAATTCTCTACTATCATGAAAACTTTTTCTTAGTTAAATTGTTTTGAAATATTTAATTGTACTTAATATTTAATTAATTTTCTGAATATTGTTTAATTTTAATTTTTGTTTTAAGATTTATACTTTGATTTACAATCTACTTCTATATATTGTATTTTCTCCTAGTATTAGAAGAATTTTGGTTTTTTTTTTTTTTTTTTTTTTTTTTTTTTTTTTTTTTTTTTTTTTTTTTTTTTTTTTTT
>PVJA010056528.1:0-10750 GCA_004027025.1 Myocastor coypus
CACAGAGGGCACCTGCACGCCTTCGGACCAGTCTGCAACCTCAGGCTGAGCAGCAGTGAACTCCGGAGCTGGTGCAGTCCACTCACCCTGAAATTCCTCCTTGGTCACAGCCTTTTCAGCAGCAGCCTGCTCTTCCTTTTCAATCTCTTCAGGATCCCGGTAGAAATAGAGATCAGGCATGACTTCCCATGGGTGTTCATGGGAAATTAGTCACCAATTGGAAAGAAGGGCATCATTACTGCCCCAGCCCCACGGGCAGCCTGCTCAGCCTCCTGCTCCCAGGTGCTTGTGCCCTGCCTACCAGCTATCCATCTTTGTATTTGATGGCACATCTGGCAGTTCAGTACAAGGAAGTTGATCAAATCCCAATACTGAAAAAAAAAAAAAAATCCCAATACTGACTTCCAAAAAAATGAATATCAAAATATCAGAATTAAGAAAAAAAATCACAAAAATATCAAAACTAATCCATATAGTGACTAGATTGTGAAGAAACTGTCTTTCTAGGTAGACTGTAGTAGAAATTTGAACAGTTGGGGCAAAGAAAAAGATATTCTTAGTGATTGGATCAACAAACATAACAAAAGTACTAAAAAAAAAAAATCATACTATAAGTCTAATTCAAAGGAAATACATAGAAAAAAAGGATAGAATTAAAAAAAAAAAAATTATTTGTGGGCCCGGCAGGATGGCTCAGTGGTCTAAAGCACCTGCTTAGGAAAGGTTAGACGACCACAGTTCGGTCCCCAGCACCACATGCTGTGCCAGCCCTGCCCTCAGGGCAGGCTGAGCCACCCATAAAAAAAAAAATAAACAAAAGTTCTGAAACAAGAAAAAAAAATTTTTTAATTTTATTCATTTTTTCTCGTTTCAGAACCTTTGTTAGTTTATTCAGTCATTTTTATGGCCGGCTCAGCCTGCCCCGAGGGCACAGCTGGCGCAGCATGTGATGCTGGGAATCGAACCGCGGTCCCTGAAGCTGCCCAAGCTTTCCCAAGCAGGCGCTTTAGACCATTGAGCCATCCCACCATGCCCCTAGAAAAAAAATTAAAAAAAAAAAAAAAGTTTTTTAGTGTACTTAGTTGCCATGTTCCCAACTTTATTTATTTATTTTTATGGCCAGCTCAGCCTGGCCTGGGGGCTGGGGCTGGCACAGCATGTGATGCCAGGGATTGAACCACAGTCGCTGAGGTTGCCTAAGCTTGCCTAAGCAGGCACTTTAGACCACTTGAGCCATCTCGCCAGCCCTCCTCTAGAATTTTTCTTGGTATTTATTTTGTTCATTGATCCGTGGAGTCATCTAATACAGTAGTCTGTACTCTATTTTCTCTGAATTGGTAGGTAGATATAGGGTTAATCACCATCATTTAGTTTATGGAGAGATAACATAGTACTATTTTATACGTTATGAGGTTTATCATAATCTGTAATTTGTATGATATGCCATTGATGGACTTTGTAGAGATACATTAATTCATTAGAAATTGTGAAATACTGCTACCTTGTTCATCATTTCTTCCTCAGTTTTGGACTTTAGAAGTTGGATCACTTCTAATGAAAAAAATTTCCTTCTCTTAGCTCAGTCATATTCTTGAGACATAGTTTAAAACTACTATGACTTGTAGACACTATGCAGTGAAAGAGTCAGTTTCACAAATGATAAACCAATAAGTTCTGAATGTCAAAGGGATACTATGAGCTTACCAATAACTTTAAAGGCCTGGGGAGCCAGCTCAGTGGCGTAAGCGCCTGACTGGCATATGCAGGGTCTCAAGTTCAATCCCTAATACCAAAAAAGAAACAAAGAAACAAACAGAAAACACCAAAACAATAACTTTAAAATAAACTTTTAAAACTTAGCAACTCCTTTATAAATATTCAACTCATTTAAAACTGCATGGATGGGGCCGGCAAGATGGTTCAGTGGTCTAAAGCCCCTACTCAGGCAAGCTTAGGCCACTTCAGGGACTGCAGTTCAATTCCTGGCACCACATGCTGCGGCAGCCCCACCCCCAGGACAGGCTGAGCCGGCCATAAGTAAATACATAAATAAATATTTTTAAAAACTCTTGGGCCTGGCAGGATAGCTCAGTGGTCTAATGTGCCTGCTTAGGAAAGCTTAGGCGGCTGCAGGGACCACAGTTCGATCCCTGGCACCACATGCTGCCCCAGCGCTGCCCTGAGGGCATGCTGAGCTGGCCATAAAAATAAATAAATAAACAAACAAAAGTTCTGAAACAAGAATAAATAAATAATTCTTAAACAACAAAAAACCCTTAAGTGGGTCTGGGGAAATAGCTCAGTAGAATAAGCGCTTGCCTGGCAAACACAAGGACCTGTGTTCAATCCCCAGTCCTGCCAAAAAAAAAAAAACCCAACCCTTAAGAATCAGTATTGGGAGCTGGGGAGATAGCTCCGAGGCACAAGTGCCTGCTGGGTGAGTGCAAGGTCGTGAGTTTGAACCCCGGTCCCCCCCACCAAAGAAAAAAAGAAGAATCAGTTGTTGTTGTTTTTTTTTGTCTTTTTTTTTTTTTTGTGGGACCAGGGTTCAAACTCACGACCTTGCACTTGCCCAGCAGGCACTTGTGCCTCGGAGCTATCTCCCCAGCCCCTTTTTTGTCTTTTTGAGACAGGGTCTTGTTATGCATTTCAGGCTGGCCTTGATCTCACTTTTGTAGCCCAGGCTGGTCTCGAACTTGCACCAATCCTCCTGCCTCAGTCTCCCGAGTGCTGGGATTACAGGCGTGAGCCACCGCGCCCGGCTAGAAGAATCAATATTTAGGGGCCCGGCGGGATGGCTCAGTAGTCTAAAGCACCTGCTTGGAAAAGCTTGGGCGGCTTCAGGGACTGCGGTTCGATCCCCGGCACCACATGCTGTGCCAGCCCTGCCCTCGGGGTGGGCTGAGCCGGCCATAAAAATGAGTGAATAAACAAATAAAGGTTCTTTAAAAAAAAAAGAATCAGTATTTAAAAAAAAAAAAACTGCATGGAAAAGTTCTCAAATAAAAAAAACCTTGAAAATAAGAATTTAAAAAACCATTCTTGGGCTAGCAACCTAGCTTAGCAGCTTAAGTGCCTGCCTAGCAAGCTGACAGTACTGAGTTCAATCTCTGGTACAAAAAACAATGAGTTATCATTATCAAAGCATGTACTAATATTTATTCACTTCAAAGGTGCATACTCCTTTATAAATAGCATGTTTTTGTTATTGATAATACATGTTAAACTATAGTAACTTATGTCTCACAATGAGCCTACTGAGCTTCCACTTTGCCTCCCTTACTGTGCCTTTCCATATCTGGTCTAGTTTGGATCTGGAGTGGTCCCCAAAGGCTTGTGTGTCAAGGGCTAGATCACCATCTTTTGACAGTACTGGAAAATGATCAAAGCTTCAAGAGGTTGGGCCCAGTAGAAGGAAGCTCTACTGGAAGTATGCCCTTGCCAGGATGTTGGAATTCTGGTTTCTTTCTCTCTGCCTTCCTGCTGTCATGAGCTGAGGACATTCTTAACCATGTACTCTCACATTATACATTATCTTGTCACAGGCCAAAGGCAACAGGGTCAAATGACCATGGGCTGAAACCCCTGAAAATATGAGCTAAAGTAAACTGTTCTGTTGGGGGTGGCAGAGCTCACGTGGAACCAAAAACATGAGCCTCCCTGAGGGCATGGAGCACCCCAGGCAAACAGATGCTCTAGCCCTGAGAACAGGGGTATACTAGGCAAGCTAAAGTAAAGAGGCATCACATGACACGTGTGTAAATAAATGCATTGTGGTGGTTGAGGTGTTCCTTTCCTTCCATCTAGAGAGAGGGCTCTACCTGATCTCAACTTTCTTTTATCTTTATTTCTCAATCCCATCACTAATTTTACCCCTGGAGAACTTGGAGAACTGCACTGGATGTCATGTATTGGCTCCTGAACATGAGAGTGGGGTAAGAAGATACAGTAGGTGAGAGGATACTTCTTGTTGTGAGCACAAAAGGGAAAGAAGTGTGTTGATAGCTCAATATTAATTACAGAGGTTGTATTGGTACTGCATCAGGTGTAAAACTTAAGGCAAAGAGAGAAGTGGGTTCACTAGGGCCAGAAAAGGAAAACAAACTTTTGAGTAACAGAGAGGTATATTGATTTTATCAGGGATTAACATGGAACAAACAGATTTTTAATAACTATAAATATATATGGAACTTTATTTTCTTAAATTTTCTGTATAATACAAACAATTCATTTACAATTTATTTTAGTGCATCTACAGTAAAGCTTTGAATTATTTGAGCCAAGATTTTACACTATTAAAATAGGACTCAGGATTTTACAATGTTAGAAACAAATAGGTCCACAATCATAATACCTACTCTGCCTCATTGAGAGTCAGCAGAGAGCTAAAGCTCAACACCTTCAGGAAATGGTAGCAGAGAAATATATGCCAATATCTAAAAAGTTACATATATACTATTTATTTATTTATTTATTTATTTATTTTTCTTGTTTCAGAACTTTTGTTTATTTATTTTTATGGCCGGCTCAGCCTGCCCTGAGGGCAGGGCTGGCGCAGCATGTGGTGCCAGGGATCAAACTGCGGTCCCTGCAGCTGCCTAGGCTTTCCTAAGCAGGCGCTTTAGACCACTGAGCTATCCTGCTGAGCCCCTATACTTTTTAATTAGATGATGTATAATAAAAGTTTAGTGGATAGAAACTGGTGCTAATAAAGAAAATGTTTCTTTTTTTTTTTTTTTTAAGAAATTGTAACATCTTTGGAAAACTCTCCAGTTCTTTTAGTTCCCACAGAGTTCATGCAATTTCTTTCTTTTTTTTTTTTTTTTTTTTTTTTTTTTTTTTTTTTTTTTTTTTAGAATTTTTTTTCTTGTTTCAGAACGTTTGTTTGTTTGTTTGTTTGTTTTTATGGCTGGTTCAGCCTGCCCTGAGGGCAGGGCTGGCGCAGCATGTGGTGCCGGGGATCGAACTGCAGTCCCTGCAGCCGCCGCCTAAGCTTTCCTAAGCAGGCGCTTTAGAACACTGAGCCATCCTGCCGGGCCCCTCATGCAATTTCTTGAGATAATATTATAGCACACGGTAGATGGAAATGGAATGTTTATCCAGAACTACAGGTGAAAACTAAGACCTGGGTGCTGATAGAAAAGTCTTCCTGATTCTGGTTGTCACACATTTGCATCCTGGAGTAAAGGTTCTTTGGCTTCCCCTGGTGCTTATGTACTATGTGGATGGCTGTGACTGCCACAGTGCTTTCTCTAATTGCTGGACTGTAAGTTTAAGTTGGTGGGTTTGGGAATAAACAAGGTGACGAGCAGAACCAGCAGTACTGAACAGGCTCCAAAAAGGAAGGGTGGCCCAGGGATGATGGAATTCTGTTCAAAGTGGTGCTAAGGGCTTGTGTTTGTCCCCAAGTCTGTTCCTGTTATTAGCAGTTCTTTAAGTTCCATGTGGAATATGTAGAAAATGAATCCATAAAGGGCTGTCCCCCAGCCATTGCACAACCCTCAAATTCCTGTTATCATTCCTTGAACAACACCCTGTTGATCAGTATCAGCAGTTCATGAAACCAGTGTGCTAACAGCTGGAAAGGTAATGCTAGACATGGCTGCTGCTGCCCCAGCAGCCCATGTCATCCAAGGTTCTGAACCAAATCCATACCATGCCAGCTGTAATATCTGAAACCCAGGGCCAGTAAAATGGTGTTCTTATTTCCAATTGACCTCATAAGCAAACTTAAGACCATGGTCTGGGTAATAATGGAAAGAACGCTAAGGACTGCTAGGAATGCTGCAACATTTTTCTGGTGAAAATTTCATTATTTGTCTGAGGTACAGGGGCCAGGAATTAGCTCAGTGGAATAAGCACTTGCCTAGCAAGCACAGGATCCTGAGTTCAATCCCTGGTTCTGGGGGAAAAAAAAAAGCCATGTCTGAGGTACAGAAAGAAGCTGGAATACTGGCCTGCTTCTGGTAGGTAGGAGAGGAACACTGTGATGCAGATGAGCAGCACTATGGATTCTTGGTCCACTTTTTTTTTTTTTTTTTTTTTTTGTGGGACCAGGGTTCGAACTCACAACCTTGCACTTGCCCAGCAGGCACTTGTGCCTTGGAGCTATCTCCCCAGCCCCACCACTTTTTTTTAAAGATGCAAAAAGGTCAGCCTGTTTCTAGGAAATGGGCACTCCCCATGATGCTGGCTGCATCTTCTCAGGCAATGACTCAGGAACAGCGAGAAGAATAAAGCAAATATCAAGCAAAGCAATTACTATGGCTAGGACCACCACTAAGCTGTTTCCATACACTTGTCAGAGGTAAGCTGCAATGGCAGGGCTGGTGACTAAACTTGCAGCAAATGTTGAAACCAATCTATAAGCCATACTTCTTTTCATGTTCTTGGGTTATATCTGCTACATATGCAAATACCATGGAGACAGTAATTGCAAAAACCCCAGGAACAGATAATAGCAAAGTACCACCATAGGCTGATCTTAATTAAAGGAGTTGGGGCACATGTGAAGAACACTGTGAGCAGCAAGAAGGATATCCAGCCCCAAACATCAGAAAGAGCACCAACAGAGCACTGAGGAATGACAACAGACCCCTTACTCCTCGAATTAAGCCATTCATCAGAAATATGTGTTTAGGGAAGGCTTTGTGTAATACCAAGGTGGGTGCCATCAATACTCCCCAAATAAGAAACTCCAAAAAGATGATGATAACCACATGAAAAACACTAGGAAAACCTATTCTTTGAGGCATAGCCCTATCCTTAATGATGATCTTCTTGGCCAACATGATACTGCGGTTCGTGGCCCATTTCTTCTTCTTCCCCTGGGTCATTTTATCATCTTCCACTCCTGGGGCTGCTGGCCCTGGCAGCGAGTACCATGCCACGACTCACTGCTAGGCCGAGCCACTTGGGGCATTTGCCGCCGTCTTCTTTGTTGTATTTTTGATTTCTGTGTTTGCTTTGCTTTCATAGATTTTCATCAGCAAGTGTTGTAATGGTTGTAGGGATTTGGCTGGAAGCATTACTTTTAAGACCTAGTCTTAAGAGGAAAGACATGACAGAATAGTAGCCCCCAACAGAGCTTTAAACCCTATGACTTTCTTCAATTTGATAGGGAAAGATTGGTGGGAGCCAACAAGGATCCTTCCTCATTGAAGGAGTAGTTCATGGTGAATTCTGTTTTACATTGCCCAATGAATTTAGCTAAGCAACAAGCAGAGATTTCTGCTTTTTTTATTTTTATATTTTTAAAATTATTTTATTTTATTGTTATTCTTTTTTGATTTCTGCTTTTTGTGCTTGGAGAAGTTTTGTTACAGCATAGGGTGAATTTTTTTTTTCTCAGGAAGTGGAGCTATTTGTATGTGTCCCTTGCAATTGTCAATTAAAGGAAACCAGATGGATGGAGAGTTAATGAAGAGTTTTGAACGTATCTCAAGCCCCCAATAACCTGAAACTATTTGTTTTCATGAAGCTGTACACTTTAAGGTTCTAAAGGAATCAAAACAAGCTACCACTACCTGTGGTCCCACAGCCTCCTTTCCTTTACTCTAGGTTTCACAGAGCTCCTAGAACAAGAGATTATAGCCTCAAATTATTGGAAAAGAATACCTAAAGCATATATAAGTATAGGGGATTATTTGTTGTAGAAAGGAAATTATTTTTTGAACTGTGCTCAGATCAGGCCTGCTCAGTGCTACTTACAACATAGCCATTAAAAAAAAATGCTAACAAGAGATGCCTTTGCTGCTACAAATAATCAACTTACTTTTGAACTGCCAGTATATAAGCAGATTAAGATAGCTGTCACAAGTGTCTGGGGAGGTAGCTCCGTGGCACAAGTGCCTGCCTGGCAAGTGCAAGTTCGTGAGCTTGGACCCCAGTCCCACAAAAAAAAAAAAAAAAAAAAAAAAAAAAAAAAAAAAAAAAAAAAAAAAAAAAAAAAAAAAAAAAAGATAGCTGCCACAGAGCTTAGAAGGAACTTCTTTCAAAGGGTGAGAAATGCTTTGATTTGACTTCCATTCTTGTCCTGATGAACCTTTTTAAGTTCTTGTGGTGCTCTTGTTGCAGGCTAGCAGGAGGATTATAAATGATACAATGGCTAGCAAGTTGATAGTTCTGCAGTTGACTTTTGAAAATGCAAATAAATGGTGTAAGGAGGCTGTGAGAGTCTACAAAAATGAGTTATACTAGCTGAGATGGTTAGGATTTATGTAGACAATGGCACACTACACATTATATACACCATTCCTTGTTAAAAGGTATTATTCTAGGTTGGTTTTTTTTTTTTTTTTTTTTTTTTTTTTGTCTTTTTGAGACAGGGTCTCGCTATGCAGTTGAGACTGGCCGTGAGCTCACTTTTGTAGCCCAGGCTGGTCTCGAACTCGCACCAATCCTCCTGCCTCAGCCTCCCGAGTGCTGGGATTACAGGCGTGAGCCACCATGCCTGGCTCCTATTCTAGGTATTTTGTCACAGCAACAAAAGCTGACCAACCGTATCTTTCAGTGGTTTTTCCCTCAGTCTCTCTTGCCTCTTACTGGACCTAATTGACAACTGGTTTTTTTTTTGTTTTGTTTTGTTGTCTTTTTGAGACAGGGTCTTGTTATGCAGTTCAGGCTGGCCTTGAGCTCACTTTTGTAGCCCAGGCTGGTCTTGAACTCGCACCGATCCTGTCTCAGCCTCCCAAGTGCTGGGATTACAGGTTACAGGCGTGCGCCACCATGCCCAGCTTGAAAACTGTTTTAAACAGTTTAAACAACAAGTTTAAAAACATTCTCTTCAGAGTTGGCAAGATTGGGGGCTGAGGTGATAGCTCTGTGGCACAAATGACTGCCTCGCAAGTACAAGGTCATGAGTTTGAACCCCAGTCCCGCAAAAAAAACAAACAAACCAGAGTTGGCAAGATAGTTCTGCAGACTAAAGCACATGCTTAGACAGGCTTAGGCAACCACAGGGACCTTGGTTCAATCCCCAGCACCACATGCTGCGCCAGCCCCACCACCAGGACAGGCAGAGCAGGCCATAACATTAATAAATAAATAAAATTTTTAAGATAAAATAAATTAACTCATTAAAAAATAAAAATATTCTCTTCAGTCAATAAAATAGAAATTATGGGGGGCTTGCCAGGTAGCTCAGTTAGTTAAAGCACATGATTTAGCAAAGTCTCTCAAGTACCCGGGACCGTGATTTGATCCCAATCCCCACATGGAGTGTGAGATCTGTCCTTAAGGCAGCTTCAGCCAGCCAAAAAAAGAAAGAAAGAAAGAAAGAGAGAAAGAAAGAAAGAAAGAAAGAAAAGAAAAAGAAATTATGAGGGGCTGGGGAGATAGCTCCATGGCACAAGTGCCTGCCTGGCAAGTGCAAGTTCATAAGTTAAAAAAAAGAAAGAAATTATGTTAAATAAAGTTTATAGGAAGCTATTAGTGTAGAATGAACTTTTACACTAGGCCTAGCTTTATTCATATTGAAGTTCTTCATGATCAAGCCCAAACTGTTTTATCTTACTGTCCAAGAAGTCAGGAAAAAGAGAGAGAGAGAGAGAGAGAGAGAGAGAGAGAGAGAGAGAGAGAGAATAACCCGATCTCCAAACAGCCCAGTTTTATCTTTAATTTTTTTTTAAACTTTTTATTTATTTATTATTTTTATTCTTGTTTCAGAACCTTTGTTTATTCACTCATTTTTTTGGCCGGCTCAGCCCGCCCCAAGGGCAGGGCTGGCGCAGCATGTGGTGCCGGGGATCGAACTGGGGTCCCTGAAGCTGCCCAAGCTTTCCCAAGCAGGCGCCTTAGACCACTGAGCCATCCCACCGGGCCCTTATCTTTAATTGTTATAAGCAAATTATTTTGAAATAATTAATCTGTTTTGTTCTCAGTTTTCATTCTGTTCTACCTTTTGGGCCTCCCATTGTGTAGAGTTCCACAGTAGGTAGGTAGTTCTTTGTGTACTGACAAGGCTTGGCGATCTCAAAAAGTGTAACTGATCAAGGGTAAGACTTGGGGTTTTTTTGGTGCTAGCCTGACAACCTAATTTCATCACAGACTGATCTCAAGGTAGGATTACAATGTTAGGAACACTGTAATTTGGCTGTTATATCTACTCATAATGTCTGTTGTTCCTCAAGATTCCTCCCATAACTTTAGTTAAGTCCTAGGATTCTCAGTGACTATCTGCTGCTATTTTGGCCGACTTTTCTTTTTCTTTTTAAACTTTTTTTTTACAAAAATTTTTATTTATTTGTTTGTTTGTTTGTTTGTTTGGGACAGGGTCTCACTATGCAGCTCAGAGTCAATGATTCTCCTGTCTCAGCCTCCCCAGCACTGGGATTATAGGTGTGCACCACCATGCCCAGTTTTGGTGCAGTATCAGGAATCAAACCCTGGTCCTTGTGCTTGTCGGGCAGGCACTTAGACTGCTGAGCTATCTCCCCAACCTGGCCAAATTTTCTAAACTAGACATGCCTTACTTTTATAAAACAATATCTTTATATATTCACGGTAGCACTTACTGTAATCCCAGCTGCTGAGGAGGCTGAGCAGAAAGATTGAAAGTTTGAGACCATCCTGGACAACCTAGTAAGAACCTGTCTCAAAAATAAAAAGAGATGGGGATGTTGCCGGGCGTGGTGGCTCACGCCTGTAATCCCAGCACTTGGGAGGCTGAGGCAGGAGGATTGGTGCGAGTTCGAGACCAGCCTGGGCTACAAAAGTGAGCGCAGGACCAGCCTCAACTGCATAGCGAGAC